>JAHWXV010058574.1:0-20325 GCA_024586415.1 Phrixothrix hirtus | reverse complement strand
GGTCTTGGAGGACATTCCAAAAGAAGAGTTCCAGAAATGTTACCAGCAGTGGCAGAAGCGCTGAAGTAAGTATGTGCAAGCAGAAGGGAACTACTTTGAATGAGATTACACTAAAGATGACTAAAAACATAAGCGATATTTTTTTCACATCAATCTCATTACTTAATTGTCGCACCTCGTATATGTAAGAAAGTACAGTTATAAAAACCGTAAGTCTAAAATTTTTACAAAAATGCTTGATGTCACTGCAAAGTTATATGCTTCCAGCTATAACATTATTTTATTTTCAGAAGAAAGATCACTTTCCTTTGCGTAGGATCTTGCAGATTATCGTCAGGAAAAATTCACCCAAAATACTATGTTTCAATGTCCGTTGCCCGAAAATTCCATGGCATTAGAGAAAACATTTAAAAGACTTTAAGCAAGCAAGATTTCTTTTTCAATTTTAATCTAATTGATATTTTAGACAGCGATGGCATTTTAAAAGTAGAACAAAACAGTAAATTGTAAGCAGTTGTAAAAAATGTGTATATTAGTTTACCAAAATACATTACTGAGATTATAAAAAGCTAGCGTAAACTAATCAACTTTTATAAATTAAAATTATGTTTCGTTTTTGTTTTCTGTATTTACAAAAATAAAAACCGTAAAACTTTCTAAAGGATTAATTCAATTTGCTAGATTGGTGCTATACTAATTTATAATATTAAAGGGTGAAATACAGATAGGTACTTATCAAAGCATTTTATTTAATTGCAACTAATGTGTTTAATGACTGAATTTTCTAACATGAATTGTTCACAAAAAACAAGTTATACACGAGTATGTGACTATTGATTCATTTCGTCTCGGACACCATTTGTGTTGGATGTACTTTTATAACCTTAAAATCAGATTTTTTGTATTAAAATATATTTATAATAAAGTTAGATGAAAATTTAAATTTGATTCAACATTTCAAAACGATATTTTATTAAAATTTCTAAAGACCTGTGGTACTTAAAGAAATAATATTAAATGTAAATTATTCTTTCTCATTTAGAATATTTTCAAAATGTTTTACCCAATTGGACAGAATGAGTAATTCTATTTACTTTTCCTTAATGGTATAATAAACCTGGAAACGTCTTAAAACGTATTTTTAATTTAAATTTAAATTAAAATTATTATTTTAGGCTTCGGCTCCTTTGAAGCACTGCTGGCGAATTAAATTAGTTCATTAAAAGGCATTTTTGTAGCATGTACAGATGCGGGCGGCTGTATAGTTCGAAGTTTGTTCACACACTAATTATAAGCATTGATGGAACAATGATTAATTCCAAGTCGTATGCTATCTAAATCGTTTCTATAAAATAATTCAAAAATTAATAAACTAAATAAGTAGATTTGCAAATGTTATATTGTTATTTATCAAACAGTTTGAAAAACTATAGGTGGTGGAAATACTAATAAATTTGGGGTAACTTGTCTGCTAATAAACAAATTTGATAATTGTAGTCAATCGTATCATTTAAAATTGATACAAATTTAGTTTTAAAACCAACTTTGAAAATTTTATTAATGATATTGCGTAGTGGTGCCTTATATAATTGAATTACTATCAATGTTGCGTCAGACGAACGGCCACACAATAACAGTATTTGGTAGCTTGTGATTTAGTGACACTTTTAGATTTTACCTGAAGGGATAACTTACGTACTTACAACCCTTTTGTTTTTCTCGAACAAATACGACAATACCAATTTAAATGTGAATTTATTTAAATAGGATAATAATTTGAAAGTTAATTATACAACAAAGAAAAATAAAGCAATAAATAAAATTAATGTTAAATTTGGTTTAAAATAATAACTTATTATCGATGCTGTCCCATTCTATCAAGTTTATAAAAATTGAATTAATTGTGTTAACACTTATCGTACTATGTGTAGCTTAAATACAGGTTTTATACCTGCATTGATGGAAGCTATGAAAATAAATATTTACGACCTTTGTTTAAGCTAACTTAATTATGTTTCTATTACTAAATAAATTTCAAATGAATGCCCTTTAAACTTAGCTGGTTTACTAATTAAACACTCGCGGTTCGCGTTCGCAGATAATGATAAGTATTCGAGAACTAACTTTTTGTTGTTTTCTGGCTGATTTTTTCAGGTGATTCGGATGTCTACTCTGAATTTCTTACAACACTCGGTGTAGTTTTATTAATTTCTTTGAAATACGTACTTGACGAATTCCCCAACTCATGGTAATTTTATTGTAATTCTTTTACTGCAATGTATTCGCAGGGACTTTATTGATGAACTCGTTTATTGATCGATGCACTATAAACATTTATGGTAGATCAGGAAAATACCTGATTTTTACTTGAGTTCGGAGTTTATATAACTTTCGGGAATTCTCACTGTCCAATGGGGTTGTTGGTTATTTGAATTTCAGCCAATGTCTTTGAACTAAAGCTAGTTTCTCGATGCTCACGCAGGCCGTTCAAAATTTATATGTACGTGTCTTTTTGCGAGTTTTGGGTCTTACTTGCTACTTTACATGTCTGGGGCAAGTTTGCTAAATTTCCGTTTCCTTAAATTATCCTGTCTGTAGCGATAGTCACGTAAATTTAAATTACCTGTCCATCTTTAGCTTTTAACAAATCTGACGCTGCTTAGTAATCTTACAACTTATTCTAAAGGGTTAAGATTAAATTTATGTTTAGTTAAAACACATTATCGATGTCTAAGAATTTTATATATAATTTTATTTAATTCTTAAGCCTGTTGATGTGAATTATAATTTTGATTATTGATGGCATTAGCAATGAAACCACAATTTATTTTATATTTAAAATTATCGGTTATAAGTTAAAATATTTTATCAGTTGTACTTGTTGACTTGTAGCTGCTGCAAGAAAAACGTGTTCTGAGAACGCACCGTTTGACAGCTGCTAACGTTTTATCCACCTTGGTAAAGAGCGTACAGAACGACCAATCTGGCTTGGTTTTTAACGCAAAGCGGGACAGAAAGAACACAATTGGGTAGAAACGAAGACACCGAAGTACCATCCCCGACATAAGTTTTCTTAGTATTTTCGTAACGGTAACTTACAGTAATTCACAGTAGACGTAAGATATGCTTACAAATTAATTTGCAATTTAAATCAAGTATCAGTTTTTACACCTTTCAGGTAAGCGTACGCTTACATATCAGTGTGAATCGGGAATAGTATTTTTAGCGAACACAAATAAATAATAAAAACTTATTTTAAAACGTAAAATTGAACATACATAGATTAGAAGTTAAAATTTTTGGAAATCACAAACAAGATATAGTAACTACAATTTTAATTGCACAAAACAATTTTATTATTTATTGTGCTATACAGGGTGTCCGCGATATATGTCACATTACTTTAACAGTAGACACATTTTAACATGCGCGATAAAAACCCTTATAAACTGTATGTCTAAATTACATAGTTTTCGAAATATTTGCAATTTAAGTTTCCAGCCCGACCCTGCTCTTTCACTTCGTCTACTGTATTCAACAAGAAATGGCTGGTTAATTATACATTTTTAACTAGTGACCGAAGCCGGACGAACGGCTTCGGTATGATACATACAATTTCAGATGTTATTAATTATGCTTAAACTAAATAGTTTTATTTTATTTTCTAGTTGTGTTAATTATGCAAGCTTATAAAATCTTTAAAATAAAAACAAGGTTTTTACTTAATATATACCACTTTTAATCTGCATACAATTGCGTTATTGAATACAGACACATTTTTGTAAATAAATTTCACTTCTGGAAACCCGCTTTTGATAAATATCTTCATATTATCCATATTTGCACTCACTTGTATTGTGTATATTTGAAAATTTGTGAAAATAGTTAAACATCTAAATGGCTGTTAATAAATTTCATAAAATTTTGCGTAATTTGTATTTATACAAATTAATGTAAATAAAAGTTGGGCCAATTGATAACAATTAATGCGCAGATAATTATAACTAACATGCAACAGCATTTTATTACGTACAAGCAAATTTGGATGATTTAAAGAAATATGTTGCAGTACTTTTTATTAAAATAGCTGGCGACCTTGACTCGCAATAGTACTTTAATAGTAAAGATAACATGATATTTTGTCTAAAAACTAAAAACAACACGAAGCTATTCAAGATTCCAATGAGATCGTTCAATCCACCATTGTAACCGTTGCTGACAATGTTCTGCAGTCAAAGGAAGCATAAGTTGCGGACGATAGGTGTTTGCCTAAAACTTCGGATTCGGTGATAAACTGATCTAAGTGTTATAAGTGGTGTTCTTCACGAAACCATTGGTCACCAACTGCCCGAGTAGAGGAGAATCATTCTCTAAATGCCAGTTGTCTTAAGCGACGATCATGACGCTCATTCGTTCTTCTTGAAGCCCCGGTTCGTCTTTTACGATGTTCATGGGCATCTTAGAACCATGCACGACACACTAGCATTACAATAGACCGATTTCGATGTGACGGTTAGCAATTACACTAAATAGAAATCTATAATAATTTATGATAATTAATGCGTAAATAACTATAATTAGCAAGCAATAGTGTTTTATTATGTACAAGCAAACTTAGATGATTTAAAGAAATGCGTTGAACTACTTTTTATTAAAACAGCTGGCCACCTTGACTCGAAATAGTACTTTAATAGTATAGATAACATGTTATTTTATCAAAAAAAAACAAAATCGGACTAATGTTTTTAAGTACGCTTGATGGTAAAAGATATACAGGTCCGCATTCATGATAGATTTTTATGTAGATATTTACAAAAATTTTTTTAAATTGGATTAAAAATTCCTACAGATTTATGTTCCCAAAGGGGTACGTTAAATAATGCACATTATATCCAGGACACCCTGTATACCTACAGACTTATAATAACTATTCGACAGGGTTGCTTAGAAATACTTTTAGATGGTTTAACCACATATCCTTTATGCCCCATATATCCACAATTAAATAATAAAAAATATTAAACAGGTTTAATTTGGGCACAATCGCATTTAGAAAATTCCGGGAAAACTTTTTGCAACGTGTATTGATAAACATTGAACGTAATTGAAATTGATAAAAAACCTCATTCTGATTTATCAAATTAGATTTACTTGTGTACGTTTTCAAACATGTTCACTAACCATTTTCCTAATGCTTTTTGTGTAAGTAAAAATTATCAAAAAACGATAAAAATTTAGTTATTAATTTTTTTTTATTCATTATTTTTAAACTAAAAGCTATATTGAAAAATAAAAAACTTAATATTCCTTTGGAATACGTTTTTGTACCTTCTGTTAAAGTTTGAATAAAATTGAAAACAACTACAAGCTTTTTAACTTTACGTGTTTATGTCGATAATTGGAAATTATTTATTTCTCAATTTTGGAGATATTAAAAAGAAACATAATTGTGAATATTTCTCTTGACTGGTAAACAACCTTTTAGATTTAAAAAGAGCATACCTAAATACTTTACGGTAATCGCAATTCGTAATTTTTTATTACGAAAACCATCTTAAAACAACTGCATTAAATTTAAATTTTATCACTATTCATTAATTGTTTGTAAATTAAGCTAGCTCTGATGATTTTGATACAAGGTGCGGCAAAATGATAGACACTATTTGGGATGTCAATAAAAATCAAACCGCGTAACGCAAAGAAAAAAGTTTCATATTTTTGAAGTCATTTTGAAACGTTATGTTTTAAAAATTACAGCACTTAAGTGAGGACCATTCATGTCGATACATTCTTTAACGTTTTCACGAAAGCGCTCCATTGCTCTGGGGGCAATCTCTTGTGGAATTTCGGCGATTTCTTTTCTTATGGCTGCCTTTAATTCTTCCAAATTGTATGGCCGACGTCTAAAAACTTGCGCTTTGAGATGTCTCCAAACAAAGAAATCGCAGAGGGACAAATCAGATGAACGCAAAGGCCACGCAAGGCCACCCCGCAAAGACACAAGTTTTCCCTGGAACATTTGTTGGAGAAGATTGAGTGGGCGACGCGTGGTGTGTGATGTAGCACCACTCTGCTAGAAAACATAGAGATTCTCGCTGATGATCGTTTAACTCGTTAAATTTTGGACGTAGAAACTCGTCTAAGATGTTACAATAACGATCTCCGTTGGCTATTACAGTTACTCCATCCACTTTAAAAAGTAAGGACCATACACGCCAAAATTAGATATTGCACACCAGAGATAACCTTTGGGCTGTGCTGAAGTTCCCATGGATTATTTTCCGATCAATAGTGGAAATTTTGTTTATTCGCTGCGCTCGATAGATGAAAACGCGCTTCGTCGCTAGACATAACAACAGCTGCCGGGGGAATGTCCTGGCAACAATTTCTACGGGTTTCAAAATCTCTTTCACTCAATTACTGTACCACCATCAGTTTATACGGATGCATTCTTAGTGATTTGTGTAAAATTTTGGGATCACTTCGATCCGACATTCCTAGCGTAGCTGCATGCCTACGCACAGAACGTGTGGGAGACTGCTGTGCCGAGGCTCTGACTACATTCACATTTTTCGGTGTTTTTGGTGTGATTGATCGGCCAGTAGATTTTCGCTTAAGCACAGAACCTATTTCACGGAAGTTTAAAACCCACCGACGAATTGTTCTTCCATCCGGAACGGCACCATGATGGCCAACATCAAACCGAATACGGAAGACCGCTGAGTCACTATTACAGATTCACCATTTCTTATAAACCCTTCTACTGCAAACGCGCGCTACACTCCGATCCAAACCATGGCGATAACTGACAATGGAACGAACTTAGCTACCTCAGGCGACCGCACGCACTGCTTTACCCTGTCCACAAACCGAGCAATGACTATTTCAATTCCTACCTATCATTTTGTCGCACCCTGTACAACTCCCGAATGTAATTTTTGAAGAGCGTTTGCAATATATCATTTATTGGTAGCAGTATAGGTCAAGCACCCATTCATTAGTAAGTAAACAGAGTGCAATTCGATACGTTATTTTAATTTGTTGTCAGCAGGTACATTCGTATTTTTCTTAAATGTCTGTAACAAATTAATTGTGACAAATGTCTGCAGTTTATAAATATTTTTCTGTATAAAATTTTTCAAAAGGTGCTTAATTGAATTTAATAATCTAAAAAATGTATCTCTTATAATACGCAGAGTTGACCATTTTAGTTTCAACAACTATTTCAAAACAACCCTGTATTAAAAATAAAGAGGTATGCATAAATTATGGAAAAACAATAATATGTACTAAAGTAATAAGTAATCGTTTTCGTCGGGGACACCCAAGTTCAGACGACAAGAACAAAAGGAAATTGAGCGCTTGCCATTGCGCATTGAAAATCTAGAGCCGAAGCTAAAATAGTTGGTGTGTAATGAAACAAAAGGATATAATCTTCAATAAAACTTCTCAAACTCATCTTCGTAATTTAATGTGTTATTTTCTTATAAAACGAAGAATATTAATAATAAACAAGCATATCGTTGTACTACTGTTAATTTATTATCTCATATTCTCTTTTTGAGAAATCTGTTTCATTTAAATGCTTAAACTTTGCTATTGTCCTTTTAATCAGTGCTATTTCAACCTAACTCTACAAAAACACGCAAAATCTTGCGGTCTTAAAATTCGCCTAAATTGAACACTAAATCCAAAACATGACTCACAGGAACTCTTCGCACCAATCTAAGGCAATTGTCGATCCTGCTGACAAGAATAATGTCAATTTAAATAAAACTCACTATGACGATAAAATCCTAACACTACTTCAGAAGAATTCTTATACTGTTCTACTTCAAAACCCCACTTCTAGGATGTAATAGGAAGTTGTTCAGGTAATTAAATCTTCTAACATGCCCCGAGCAATTAGAGATTCCAGATTGTTTCTCTTTGCCTCATCTTTATAACCAAGAAATTAGCCAAAGGATTTACTTAAAAATATCTCTCATATTCTTAACTCCAGCCACTTCATTGAACGTGTTTCTAAATTAAAATTGGACTCATATGATTTTCGTGTACCTTTTGATATCACGTTCGATTTTATTAAAATATCCGCTAATGATAGCTGGTTTTAACAAAATAAATTAATAGTGCCTTACATGGATATGTCAATGTGGTTAATATCTTTTACAGCTTTCCATATCCGATTATTTATGGCCGCAAGAATAAATTCATTTTAATTACCATTAATCTTTGTGACACTTCAATTTCAATGATAATTTATTATAATTAATTGTAAATTTATTACATTTTTGTTTATTTACTTTATTAATTAAAATGTTTATATTCGAAAGTAATATATTGTTCATTGTATTTTGCATTTTTATTTCTAATGACTCAATTTGTTATTGTTACTTGTATATATTGTTTATTCTATTGTGAAATACTGATACCACATTTTCCAATTTTTATTGATATTAACCTGGCACCCTGAATTTAACGTTTACCCCGTCAATAACAACACTATCATGCGAACATACTTTTTTAATACGCTACACATTATTGACATCTTTGAACCCGATAATCTTAACAAAGAACTGAATCATTTAATAAAAACTGTTCTGAATAACGGTTATAGCGCGTTAGAATTCAAAAAGCAATTAATCAATACTTCCAGCCTCAAAGAAAATGATGTTTCTTTGCGACTTAAGTCTTTTCAACATAATTACGAATGGTATAGTTGAGGGCGTAATTCCTTAGGATGTTGTAAGAAAAAAACTTTCGATAACAAGTGTCCAAAAATGCTTAGTTTCCGAGGCAAATTTAAGAAAATTTTTTATTACTTTAAATAAATTTTGTATAGTCAATGCTAGGTTCTCAAAGTTTGCAATTAATTTACAATTGTTTCACATGTACAAAAATAAGAAATACTAAGACAGATACAGATAAAGGTAAAGGTATGCTTGGTACCGACAATTTAGGCATTTTACTAGTCATAAGTTTTTGCAAAAGTTGTTGAATTAAATGTTTATCTAATTTATCTTTTTACATCCATGCACTAGTCGTTATTTACGTATTTATATCGATAAATTGGCCCTTAAAGATGTAAATTCTCGAATTATGTCTATTTGTTGATAACGATTTTTCAAGCATTTTTGATTTTTTGACGCACTGCACATTAATTATACATGTAATCGCTTAAATATTAACTTATTCAATCTGTCTGCTCACATCTTCTCAATTAATTGGTTTGTTGTAATTAATCAGCCAGTTAAGCGGTCTCGTAATACGCTTACCTATAACGGATTATAAGAAAAATTATTAATCTATTTTTTATACGACGTTTACATACGTTGGGCTTAAATCACTGATAGAACTTTCTTAATGGTGGCTCGACGAAAAAGGCATGATTATTGGCGTTTTCAGGTCCTTTATGAGATTCTACTTTAGGTCGGATGTGCTAATTTTCATTGTAAGTTTCATTAAAGATCAATAGAATTTGAATTGTTTAGTGGCCGACTAAGGTTCTCACGATTAATTTTAATTTTTCTCTGTAGGTGATAAGTCTTACCTACAGTAGCCCAAATATTTCTATTTCTAGGATTTAAATTTACAAAGATAAAAAAGTTTATTACTTAAATTAATATTTTGTAGCTCTACGTACATCAAGCGCATTCCTTAATGTAGCACCTCGAGGGACCTGCAGATGCCGATTGCTTTTTACTTTCTTTTACCTAAATGAAATATAGAATATAGAAAGTATTGTTGTCGACTAAAATTTTAGATACCGAGAATGTCCGAAAATGATGTTTTTAAAAATTAGTCTGTCTCTCTCTCTCTCTCTCCCTGTGTGTGTGTGTGTGTGTGTGTGTGTTTGTGTTTGTGTGTGTGTGTGTGCGTGGGTGCGTGCGTGCGTGTGGGTCTGCGTCTGCGTCTGTCTGTGTGTGTGTGCATGTGCGTGTGCGTGAGCGTGTGAGTCTGCGTCTGCGTTTGCGTTTGCGTTTGCGTGTGTGTGTGCGTGAGCATGTGCTTGTACGTGTGAATGTGCGTGTAATTGTACGTGTGCGTGTGCGTGTGCGCGTGCGTGTGCGTGTGCGTGTGCGCGTGCATGTGCGTTTGCGTGTGCGTATGCGTGTGTGTGTGTGTGTGTGTGTGTGTGAATGTGCGTGTGTGCGTGTGAACAGAATATCTCGAAAACGAAAAGTCCTAGATAAACAAAATTTTATATTTACGTTTGTATCTACCCTATCATACCACTGCAATAATTTAACTAAAATTCAATGACCGGAAGTGCCATTTTAGTCGTTTTTTTTTGTTTTTGGCGATTTCCTCGAAATTGGCTGTAACGATTTTTTTAAAATTTATTGCATTTCTTAGACATTCAAAGGCCTTTAAAATAATTAAGACAACTTCTCAAAAAAATGTCCGTAGAACGAGTAACCGGAAGTACTCTCAGCATTAATGGTGAATAAAATAAGTATGAAACTTAAAGTTATAAATAAATGAAAATTTATATTTAAGATCCTAGCTACCTATGTATGCTAAATCAAGAATTTTATTAAAATCGAGTAACTGGAAGAACAACTTTATTTCTGTTATTTTAGATAATTTCAGAATTTTTTGTTTTTCGCGATTTTCTCGAAATCCGCTTTAACTATTTTTTTAAAACTTATTGAACTTATTGAATATTTAATGACCTTTCATATAGTTTAGGCCGTTTCTCAGAAACTTTTTCGTAAATTGAGTAATCAGAACTACCGTTAACTGAAAATAAAGTAACTATGAAGCTAAAAATCCTGGCTGAATGAAAATTTATATTTGTGACCATAACTACATTGGTATATCAAACCAAGAATTTGGTTAAAATCAAATAATTGGAAGTTCCACTTTATTTTTGCCATTTTTAGATATTTTCCGAATTTTGGTTTTTCGCAATTTCTTGAAATCGGCTCTAACGATTTTTTTAAAGCTTAGTACATTTCTTAGCTACTTCATTCCGTTTTATTATACTGCCTGCCATAATGAAAAGAAAAATATTAAAATGTAGCCCAATTGTAACTAAATTTTCAAAAAACATAGATTTTATTGGTAATAACAAATGGTTAAAATTTTAACAAAAACCACTCGTAACCTATTATTCTACTTCAATTAGAAATTTCGCCTACTCGATTTATTGTAACAATTTTCACTGGCATTTTGTCTCTTTGACCTACTAACTGCATCATTTTTATTGGCCACTACAAAAATGATCACAGCCTATGTGGTTTCTGCTAATAGTCCAATGATAAACCGATGTCATCTGCCTTTATAGTTTCAACACAGAATCTGTGTATCATTTTAAAATAGAAACTATATAGGCATACTACTTAGTCCCAATATATATGTTATAACGGTCCTAAAAGGGCCCTACGCCACTGAGGTTATTAAAACTATTAATTCTCTTGAATTAGCTGATTTGCTTCGGCCACCACAGTGCAGATTGAGATAGGTTCTACAATTGTGATGAATTCTATTAAGCTAGGATTCAGGGATTATGAGTAGATGTTTAAACATTCGGCAAATAGTAGGAAATACGGGTGCCACTTTGTTTATAATAATAACGGAAAGATAATAGTCCACAAATCTGTTGTTATAGAGACCGGAAAATAAAGAAACCGATAGAGGGTTGTATTAATACGTACTTACAGTACGGTAGCTCTTTTATGCACGTCGCTGGGTTCCCTCTTCAGTCAGGTAAAATTACAACGAACTATCTAAACTGGTTATTCGCTTAAAATTTAATTAGTTCCTGAAAGAAAGTACGGGTTACCATAACTAAAGGTCTATATATAAAAAAATAAAATCTATACTTATAGATCAAATATAATGAGAAGTAAAGAATATGAATTACAATTAACAAAGTTACATGTCTCCCCGAATGGGAATAATGGAAACAATAATTTTATATATCTAAATCAAGGGGCCCTTGCGTTGCCAATAATTAAACTAATCTAAAATGAACAAAAGGTGTTTGCCCTAATGGCCTTAATAATACAAACAATTAAAAATTTAAAACGTTAGTCTTTTCATTTATGGTATTAATGAACTCGCATTGAATTTATACGTGATCGACTAATTCGTCCCAGCAGAGTTAACTTAACGGGTGAGAATCGGTGGAGTCTAAATAACAAATAAATCACTTACTTGATGTTCTGCAGATCAATAACTTCCCGAAGGAATACAAAATAACCAAGGTGCTGTCTAGGATATTCTTCTTATCGAACTTTACACATAACCTTCTCCGACATAAGCCATTTGGTTCCGAATTGACAGGAAATTGAAATTGACCCTTTTTATTACGAATTCGCTCTGGGCGGAAGTACAACAACCTCTATCAATTTGATCCCCTAATACATCATACGGGTAACTCTTCAATTGCGTTCTTTGAATATCGCCTGGCACGAACTACGGAAAACGTAGCTTAACTCTGCCGGTCTTAGATCTCTACTATCCGTAAACGAAGTATATCTTTTTGAAATTTAAAGGAGAAGACGAGAGGGTTTAACGTTTATTTTTAGACTTGTTAGCCTTCATATGGGAATTGCTGAATAAATATTTTTAAGAAGAATGCTCCTATGTTTTTTATAATGTAACCTGGGATTTTCGAATTTTAATAATTGTTATTAAAATAAAATTATACAATTTACAAATTTACAATTGCGATTTTGGCATAAAACTGATAACCAATTATATTTTATTATTACTACGTGGATGTATGTACCGGGTGTTTGTTGTACGAATAGCAGACGCGCTTACAAGGTATGCTTCTAGGAAATATGAAATCAGACTGAAGTTCCATATGGAGACCACTCTTACACAGATTATAAATACTGTCACCTTTAAAGGTACTAACGTTAAGTTTTAGTTAACTTTTGATCTCTCGCTTGCCTCGCATAATT
Source organism: Phrixothrix hirtus (assembly GCA_024586415.1). Classification (NCBI taxonomy): domain Eukaryota; kingdom Metazoa; phylum Arthropoda; class Insecta; order Coleoptera; family Phengodidae; genus Phrixothrix; species Phrixothrix hirtus. Next base: position 7,408 of record JAHWXV010058574.1, on the reverse strand, counting down.
CACTAGTTTTCGATGTAATGGAATAGGTAACTAATATAGAATTCAATGCGTTTGCCTTAAAATGCCATATCCGCTGATGTTGAGCTTTGAAATTTGTATGTGGAATCCCGACTTTTGCCTGTAGAGCCTAGTGTCGAAGGCTCATGTCATGCATTGTGTTTGTTCATGCAAGAGCACCTTGAAATCGTGTAAGTACACATTCAGTGATAAATATTACTTCTCCTTTATTGGTTCCGTCTCTATTAATGTATCTGCCAAAGTGGACTCACCTTTGTAAAACGATGTTTAACATTTTCAAGCATTCCAGTTTTTCTTTTGCAACTTGTCCAAAATTCTAACTTCTAACTACTTAATGAGGATGCACAATGATGACTTTTCAAGGAATGCAATCTTCTTTTTCCCAATTTTGTTCAACCTTATGTTCTTATTGGGTTTAAGGCAGTGTGATTCGTGTAGTTCTGCATTGTTGTCAAATTTTGAACCTATGTTGCTTAGAGGCTCTAAGAGTCATATCTTTTTTCGGTATTTTCGTAGTCAAAACGATTACCGTCTAACTTCTGTTTCAGGTTTGCGAAAAAGGGGAAATCGCTTGACTCAAAGTCCGGCGAATATGGTGAGTGCTTGAAAATTTCCCATTGGAATGTTTTCTAAAGTTACTACGTTGTGTGGCATACTTCCAGATTCGTTGTGCACGCAAAACACTTTCCTGGACAGCAAACTTGGTCTCGTTTTCCTGATTGCACGTTTTTGTAGCGATTGATAGCAATTACGGTTTTTTCGTGTGGGCAATACTCAAAACCCAGTCACGATTACGTTGCCTGTTAAATGTTCCACTTTACATTTTCTTGGCGCATTTCCTGCAGTGTTACCCTAATCATGTTTTGGGATTTACTTTCGGGTGTATCATAATATAATTAAGTTTTACCTCTAGTGATGATTCTTGAAATGAAGTCGTTCTCTTGTTTGGCATACAGTTTCTAAATGGAAAGAGTAGCTGTCAATTGAATTGGTTTGTCGCATCAGGTAGTGAGCGTGACAGTCAGTGTGCACAGAATGTTCTAAAAGTCAGTTCATTTTGCAGAATTCTCCCAAAAGAAGATTGTTGAATAGTCATGCTTAATTTTTCATGAACTTTCCTTTTCTGAGATGCGCATTTTCCTTAAGAGCTTGCGCATCTGCAACGCGTTTGACCGGCCGCTTTGCACATCGTTTTGAGTCTCACAACGACCCCCAAGGAAATAACACGTTATCGACGAACCATCTAAATATCAGGATAAAGTTTCCCACACACGTTATTGATGATAAATACTAGATGCAATTTTATTCTTTGTAATGAGAAGACGGATAACTGCATGCTATTTTCACGTAGACAGCTCCTTGGGTTGGACGTACATTTCAACATATCAGTCTTAACAGCAAATCTATGCTATTCTTATATGTAGGCAACCAATGAACTACTGAACTTACCAGTATATCGTGAAACGAGGTGCTGCCTAATTCTTAATGGAAATGTAGTTTTATTAAAATATTTCGTTTAAATGTTTATTTTGAAAACTCCTTGAAGCATTTTATGTCAATTGTTTTAGAAACTAACCAAAAAAGTTACTAATAACGCAGTGTCTATTTACAACTCCTTAGTTACTCCTGTAAAATAATTTTAATCTGTTTCAGATATTTCCCTAATACTAGGCAACCAATTTTTAATTTTAATTAAATTTAGATAAATTATGCATTGCGATGACTATACAAAATTTTATAAAAATTACATTAACGTGTTTAAAGCGTGTCTAGAAAACCTATCCAACATAGAGACTAGGTGCATTACGTCACAACCTAGCCCTCTTAAAAACACAATCAGTGTACATATATCTTGATAAGCTGGCACAACGTGAGGTTTCGAATTCAGTTGCTGATTGACTTCTGAATTAATCAAATACAGTAATTTGTTTAATATGTCTTCCAAAAGTGGTGTTTTGTGCCACAATGTACGAATAAAATATTTGTAGCCGTACTGAAAAACACAACCGAAAGGAAAATGCGGTTTACGTTACAAAGACGAAATATTGCGGAAGTTTCTCCACTATTAACGCTTTACTCTTGCGAGGATCATTTTAATATATATCAGCTAATTGTGTTTAATTTAAATAAATTTAATAATTTTTATAACGGAAGGAACATTTTTACGAGTATACTCTCAGTAAAACAAGGATACGTATGAAACCCGATGTTTTTCATCTTATAAATTCATATAGCAATCTGATAAGCAATATTACTACAAAAACTTCTCTTTTTATTTGTAGGTAACCAACAGCTAAATCTCCATAACTTTTACCTTCTCTTACGTATATGAAATATAGTATAGAGAAAGTCATGTTTTCGATCAAAATTTTTGATGACCAGTTTTTAGGGGAAATACACGTTTTCAGGCCCCTGAATCTGAAAAACATGTATGTGTGTGTGTGTGTGTGTATGTGTGTGTATATGTGTGTGTGTATGTGTGTGTGCGCGTGTGTGTGCGCGTGTGTGTGCGTGTGTGTGCGTGCGTATGCGTGTGTACGTATATGGGTGGGTGAATGTGTGCTGGTGTGCGCATGCGAGCCTGTGCGGGTGTGCGTGTGCATGTGTGCGCGTGCGCGTGTGCGTGTGAACGAGTGCGTATTGCGCGAGTGCGCGGGTGCGCGAGTGCGAGTGTGTGCATGTTGCGTGTGTCGTATGTGGGTGTGTGCGCGTGTGCGTGTGTACGTGTGCGTGCGCGTGTGCGTGTGCACGAGTGCGTATTGCGCGAGTGCGCGGGTGCGCGAGTGCGAGTGTGTGCATGTTGCGTGTGTGCGTATGTGGGTGTGTGCGCGTGTGCGTGTGCGTGCGTGCATGTGTGCGCGTGTGCACGTGTGCACATGTGCGTATATGCGCGTGTACGGGTGTGCGCGTGTGCACGTGCGCGCGTGCGCCCGTGCGCGTTTGTGCAGGTCGTGCATGCGTGCGTGTATGCGTGCTTGCGTGCATGTGCGTGCGTGTATACGTGCTTGCGTGACCGTGCGTTTGTGTGTGTGAGTTTGTATGTATGTGTGTATGTGTGTGTGTGTGTGTGTGTGTATGTGTGTGTGTGTGTGTGTGTTTGTGTGTGTGTGTTTGTGTGTGTGTGTGGGCGTGTGTGTGTGTGTGTGTGCGTGTGTGTGTGTGTGTGTGTGTGTGTGTGTGTACGTATGCTATCAATTTTTCTCGAAACATCGTAGATGGGTGAAATTTTATATGTTGGTTTATTAGCGGCTTGGAACTTGCTAGTAAGAATTTAGTTAAAATGTAATAACTGGAAGTGCCATTTTATTCTTGTGATTTTTAGGTTTTCTTGCAAATTTTTCGAATGCGCCTATAACGATTTCTTTTAAACTCGCCACATTTCTTGCTCCTGTAATGCTATATTACATTAACTAATTGGTTTCTCTAAGAAAATTCGCTGAAGTGAGTTATTAAGAAAAATCTCCAGAGTTAAGCAAGGTTTTGTCTGGCGAGTAACTTCGATATGGGTGACCGTTCCAATTAGCGTCTCCCTCAAAATAAAAATAAATTAATATTTTAATGATTTGTATGCATTATTTTCATACTTAATTGATTTTTATTTAAGTCTATAAATTAATTTTGCTTTAAATGTGCTCAAAATTTAATTATAAACACTTAGTGCATGTATAAAGGATGAACAAATGGATGAATTATTTATGCTTTTAAATTAATTTTGGAGTTTACAGGTTAGGTATATAGGAAAGTAACTAACGTCAATAAATTCAAATTAAAATTAAAATGCGGAGAAACTCGGGTGTTGTCTCACACCAGATTTTTTCTCTTGCTTAGATGCAAAATATTGTATATTTTAATAAAGAAATTTTACCGCACTATTATTATATTTTACAACAATTAAATGAAAAAAAATAATCTGTGCAGTCTTTCTCATTTATATATATATATAACATCTTTTTGCTAATAAGCGGTTCTTTTTTAGTTATAAGTTCATCATTAGAACGTCTCTATAAAGATAAAAATTAATAAATAATAAACCGTTTAGGATAAAATAAATAAATGAACAAGATTTATTACAGATTTCTTTGTTTAATTATTTATGCTTGTTCGAACCAAATATTATAATTTTAATAAACCGTTTAGGATAAAATAAATAAATGAACAAGATTTATTACAGATTCCTTTGTTTAATTATTTATGCTTGTGCGAACCAAATATTATAATTTGAATATTCAATTCCATTATGCAACAATTTATTGTAATAGGAAATAAAATGTGTTTGAAGTACAGGTGATGGGGTGATTTCATCTCAAAGCCTTTTATTCTCAATGTAAATAAATAAAGATGTAAAATTTGTTTGGTGTTTATTATTGCCAATACAACATGTTTCGGGGTCAAGTTTTATCCCATCATCAGGTATATAAAAAATGTTAATAATTAAGGATTTAAATGTACGTAACATTTAGGACGAGGACTGGACTTTACTAAAGTTATAAAAATTATTATAATCTTTTATTTTTCGAAATTAATATTAAAATATTTAATTGGAAATATCACTGTTAAATCAAATTTATTCTGATTTTAATTAAATTCTTGATTATTAACATTTTTTATATACCTGTTGATAGGATCAAACTGGTGTCCGAAACATGTTTTATCGACAATAGTACACACTAGATAAGTTTTACATCTTTATTTATTTACATTGAGAATAGAAAGCTTTCAGGCAAAATCAGTCTATCACCTGTATCTATCATTCTCAATTTATAACATGAATGGAAGCCAATTTGCTATTTTTATATTAAGTACGTACCGAAAATGTTTAATTCCATTGGTCTGCGGTTAGCTGTAATTGGCATTTACTGTTATAAAATTAATTATTATCTATATATTTACGCAATATAGAGTTCGAGAATCTGTAGCTTTCCATTCAAATCAACTGACCCGAATGGATACTGCACGCGTTTTTATGGGTGTGGCATTTGCGCACCAGGAAAAAGGCGAGGTTGTGACGTCGAGCCAATAAGAAGTTGTTCGAGAGGTTCAAACGATTATCAAGTTTAATTTCGCTATTTCTTGAGCCCTATAGAACGTATTTACAAAATTGTTTTAGGTAACAATTCCTGAGGTTTTATTTTATATTAGTTTAAAAAATATACACGTAATTTTTGTATGGACTTCCCTTAATTACAAATTGGATATAGTCTTTATAGAAGTTTTTGATAAGACTCTACAATCGTGAAAATGAGTTTTGTTAATTTTGATACATGCGGGGCTGCTAAGAAATTATAAGCGGTAAATACGATTTAACAAAATAATTGAATTATTAATACACTAAACATGCATTGTTCAACGTAATAACATATTCAAACCCAAATTGAAGCTCCAGTTCTGAACATTACAAAATTGAATAATTATTTGCCTCAAATAACATTCTCTCTTTAACACGTTTAAAGTGATTTGCTGTAATTTTTGGCTTAAGTACATAATTGTTTCCTTTTATTTTTATTGAATTAGGTTTGAAGCAATATTTCATAAAATAAATTGAAGTTGTACTGTTCTTATAATAAAAGAATCACCAACTAATTTTGATAATTTTGTAGGGTCATTTTTCAAACATACTGGTACCAACCTCATTATATAGTTAAGCTTACATTACAGGATCTCATTTAGACATCTACACTGTGTTTATTGTGTAATTTGAAACTAAATGATGTGTATAATTTATTTGCTTTGTTGGTAATATTGTTGAAATATTTTTCGATCATTATATAATTTAAAATTTAATATTATTCCATGAATCTAGTCTTTTGTTATCTGTTTTTTATTTTACAGCATACTGCTTTTAGAAGAAAAGTAAATGCCTAGTGTAAATACATTATACGTTTTTATTGAAATGTTAACAATTAAATTATGAAATTTTTAGTATGAAGTTTTTAATATCATCTTCCAAAAGTTACATGCCTTTTGGCCAGATTTTGTAGCTGGTATGTGGTAACCAACAGTAGCGGCATTAATAAGTGTAAAAGAAATTTTGTCCGACCGGTTTTTTTGTTAGTCGGGGATCATAGGTCTAACGTCAAGGTAGTCGTCGTCGCAATCTGCTTTGCTTCATATATTTAGTAACACGTAAGGAAGAACAGGGCGCGACGTCGTCTCTTTCTCTGTAAAATGGTGTTAAATAGCGTCATCGCTGGTAAAATGGTTCGTTGTATATTCAGGTTAACGAGAAGAATATACAGCTAAAATATCAGGCGTGTTTAACATACGAACAAACATAAACTGGAAGTAACTCATAGTCACTTGTAATTGAGCACTCAGTATATGTCGAACACTCAGTATATCACAGCTGAACTTAATAATTCAAACGTTAAACGTTTATTTAGGATGTCCAGAGCTAAGAATTTGTTAAAAACAACATAAGAAAATCGATCTTCATGTAAAATACTCGTATGTATGTCTGAAATAAATAAATAAATAAATTTCAACAAAAGAAAAGATAATCAAAATTTAGTTAAGGTAATATGGTATATTTTGCACAAAAATGAATAAAATATTAATTGATTATAAGCGTGCAAGAATTTCGGAGTATGTTTAGAAACACATGCACAAGTTTACGTAGTTGTTTGGCAAAAGAATAAAAAGATCTTAAATTGTAAATTACATTGATAAATAAAGCAATGCACAAAATAACAATCGTATCATTACAACGATTAGTAGCTAAATGTACTTGTGTGTGAACAAAAATACTGAGATAAGAAATGACTTAAATTCGGTTTAATTACTTGTGATTATTTAAATTTAATTTATATTGAGATTGGATGAGCTCACCTAAGCGTAATTTATGCATTAATAAATAGCTAGATAAAAAGTTCATTAACTTCAAGAAATTGACCTTTACAATAACTGTATCTAATCAAAAAAAGGTGTAAGCAAAAACGATGCGCGAAGTGCTGAATCTATAATTTTACTTATGCATAAATTCATATCATATAATAGAAATATTAATTCATAGTAAAGAAAGTGTCTTAAAATAATTCAAAATATTGATACAAGTAAACACAACTTTCATTAATGTATAATGCTACTGCTTGTATTCGAAAAAGATTAAGACGTGGGAAGGAACTGGAATTCAACCAAATCAGCTGGAGTCCCTGGAAGAAGTACCAAATAAATAAACTAGAACGTATTCAGATAAAATTTTTAAAATATCTTGCATTTAGAATAACTGGTGTTTATCTATCACAATCATTATTCAAATACACTAATTTTATGCATACACTCTCTATCTGAAAAGCGCGTCTGTGATGCGTTGCTTCACATGTTTAAACTATTGAATGGAATAATTGAAAACTCTGCATATTTGCAACAAATCTATTTTAATGTACCAAAACTA
>JAHWXV010058558.1:0-12056 GCA_024586415.1 Phrixothrix hirtus | reverse complement strand
TATATATATATATATATATATATATATATATATATATATATATAAACTTATGTCGGCACTATTGCTAACTTTCTTATTAAGTTAGTTACGAAGTCGATCAAATTAGCAAACTAGTGTATTATTTTACGTTGATTATGATGGTTGAAACAAAAAAACAATTGACAGACATGTTCTCGAAATGTCGATAAAAACGTACATTTTTAATGGAATACCCTATATATAGTACTTCCAATCAACGAAGAAATACATTATGAATAAAATTTGTCTTACATCATACTATCCTAAAGTAAGAAGTGAGGGAAATATTTATGATTTTTTAATTTCACAGAGAAGGTCGTGATTGAACAAATAATCGATTGTGTGATAACTGTCATAATTAAAGTCAAAGTTTTGTAAGTGTTTTTAAGTCGTTTATATATTGCGTTAATTGTTATTTCTCCGTATTAATAATGCCTTTTTGCACACTCAGAAAAATGTAATATGCTAGAATGTTCTATTTTATGCCAAAAAAATTCCAACAGGGCTTGTGAACGTTACAATGCTTCGTTTCCTGAGCGTAACTTACCAGATAGATGGTATTTTTTGTTTTTGTAACACTCTAGATCGAACGAGAATACTTTTGCTAAAAGTAGAGTCAAAAAGCAGTTATAATTAGTGAAACAATTGAAATTGAACTGTTAACATACTTTGAAGCCTATTCTAATAACTCAACGAATGATTTAATGCGTGAAAGTGGAAACCATTCACAACATTTTAAACAAGCACACATTTGTACCGCACAAATACAGACTCACACATTCCCTGTTACCAGGTGAGCAAGAAAGACACGTGCATTTCTGTCAATGGCTTATTAATCAAATGAGGTAAAAAATCAATATTTTTGGCGATTGATTTTATGGACGTATGAAACGAACTTCTTCAATAGTGGCATGTTCAATAGAAAAAAAAGCTATCACTATTAGAGCCGAGAAAATCCGCTGCGGACTCGTTCTTTTAATCCTCAAAGACGCTTCAGTGTTTATGCATGGTGTGGATTGATCGGCTCGAGAATTATCGGCCCCGTATTTTATCAAGGGATTTTAACCGGTGCACGGTACACTTAAATGTTGACAGTAATACTTACAGAGTTTTTAGATGATCTGAATGTAATTGATAGACAATTGATCTTCTTTCAGCAAGATGGTGCTCCTGGCCATAACTTTCAACAAGTTGATAATTTATTAGAAGAAAATTTTGGTAACAGATATTTAGCAAAAAATGGTCCTGTGCGTTGGCCCCCTCGATCGCCAGATTAAATTTTTATTTGACAATAACTGATGTTTCGGGATCAAATTTGTCCCTTTATCAGAGTGTATGTCTGTTATATACTCTAATTAAGGGATAAATTTAATCTTTTTCTGATCCTAGATCTTTAGATAACACACGAATTTTGGATTTATTTATTTGGAAGTAAAATAAAAATAATATAAATAAGAAAAGTAGACAATATTTTGAATTAAAAATAACTATATTTGTAATAAATATTACAATTTATTTTTAAAAATTTAGTCGGTATCGGCATAAAATAAAAATATCAAAGCTGTTCAGTATTTAAGACCATATAACACTGTAGAACTTATAACATTGACATCGCAGTTAATAAATAATTCAAATGTCCGTCAATTTCGCGTAGTACCAGTATGTAATCAAAACAACTAGATAATTTATGTAATCATAGTGTATACTGTGTAAAATAAACATAACATTCGCTTAGAATAACAGTAAGAATGTTGTACGTGCGAATAAAATCTGCAAATAATAGACTTAAATAAATAGAACTGTCTTTTGGTTCATCATTTTATTAATAATCATTAACAAATAAGATACAGGATAAAAGCATAAAATAGTTGTACCCACAACGAACACAGTAAACCTCGAGGATAAATAGTGTAGGCATTGACGGTCTTCTCCAAATGTTTAAAAGTACATAACTCAATAATCCGAAGCTACAAAAGACTTTTGAAATTAATGATTCAGTAGGTAGAGATCGACGATATCAGATACTACAACTTAAGGCAAAAAGACTACTAAGGTTAGAAGAAAGCCACTTCGAGTCGTTAAGATTGAGTTTAGATTCGGCAATAAAGTGTAATGAAATTTTTCAATAATTTCATATAATTACCGCAATTCTATTTAAATAACTGTGCTTTTTTGACTTTTTTTATTGTTACGGAAATAATAAACACTTCAATCACCTGTAATTCGAACATATTAGCAGGTTTTCGTGTAAACATTGTTTTCTTTTGTTTATTTTGAAATGTTTAAGATATTTTGACATTTTTATTTCTACACCTGCATCAGTTGAATGAGTTTGAAAAATGCCGCATTTTAAACAAAAAGAAAGCTGGTTTATTGTTGAGAGGTATTGCGAAGCGGTTGGACAGAAACGTCGCTATCGTAACGCTATTGCGGAGTAGATAAAGTAATGAATAGATGATCACTAGAAAGTTCTGGGTGCCCAAGAATTCTTTAAGAACGCGAAGAACACCAACTTAAACTTATTCCACATGTTGCTCATTTGATGTAATGGTATCAAAACCTTGTCAACTGTGACGTGTATTTAGTAACAAATTTAGGTTTTGTTTTGGGTGGGGGACATGATAGATGCGGAAGAGTTCGAAGTTATAGAGGAGAAAGGAGTCATGTAAGTTTTCCTATAGAACGCTATACAGCGAACACAACGGGGAGTAATTTTCGTAGAAAGTAAGTTACCCCCAGAAGTTATGTGGATAATAAACTTTAAGCAGGACAACGTTAGGTAATTTACTGCAGGACTAGCTACAGTCCTCCTAAATGTGTGGTACAGTATTGTCTAATATAAGCCCTTTTGACCCGGATTATTTCTGAGGTTATCATCCATAGAACACGTGTGGAATGTTAGTAGTTATAGACTGCAACAAATACTCGAGTTCCTCGAACTCTAGATTAGTTTAGAGTATATATTGATCACGCATGGAATAGTATATCACAGCAGCACATAAAGAGCTTCATTCAAAGCGTGCCTCCTTCCAAGCTCCACCATAAAGTTCATGCGTAATTTACGACTTGACTTTGAGAGTGATCTTTGGTTAATGGTACAATCTAGCATTCGGAGGTCCTGAGTTCGATCTCGGGATCACCTGCTCCGCTTCGAGTCGTTTCCTGAATCGACAAGACATCTCTGAGTTACATGTCAGTATATTATTGTCAGTTAAATGGGGATCTCAGTTATCCTTATAACGGTCCGTCCCCTAAATAATATTCCTTTCCCTTCCTTTCCTTTTTGATTCTTTTGATACTAATGGATATGGTTGGCTTTAATCGTTAAAAGTTATTTCAGAAAGAGTGGTGCCGGCGGTATGCATATAATGGCAATTGCCAAATGTCTAGCGATTGCAATTTATAAACAGGGTTTTAAATTTCAAATAATCTATTGTAGCAGATGTTAAAACGTATAAGTGATATTTAAACATATGCTTATTGAAAACTAAATATACATCCTGTTAGGTTTATAAAATACTTGAAATACATAAATCAGGTTGTTTCTTTATTTAAATCGTGTATTTCTTTTATGTAGAGGAATACAAAGCACAGTCATGATTATTTCTAATAATATGCTTTTGCAAATTACATATTCGGAACGAAACTGAACGTACACTCTAATCTGACACGTGTTTTGTTAAAAAGATGTCGATTCTTGCAGACCAAAAATTACTTTATATCCCAAGGTGTTGATTTGCTAAATATAAAGAGTGCACAACACACTTCTACATTTTCTCTAATGATGAAAAGTGTTCGTTGTTGATAGCATAAATAAATTGTTATAATAGGATCAAACCGAAACATAAATATATGTACATTTGTGTAGCTACAAATATACTGTCAAAAACAATAAATTATCAAATAGCACCCTACGACAGTTTTAGTAATACTTATAATTGATCAGCGAAATGGGATTAACCGCAGATCCATTATTTATGCTCACTAATTGTTCATATATTAACCCAGCGCAAACAAATTAATCGCAGCTTAGAGCCGTCGTTATAAAAATATGACGGGGTAAGTGCTCTATTAAAAAAGATAGGGAATATCAGGGGTATAAAGAAGATGGGGCAAAGATGACATGGGGCAATATGGTATAATATCACAGGCGGCCGAGGTTGTAAACTTAATCCGACCCAGCTGGCGGCTTCGTACTTTTAAATCGTTTAAAAGTTATTCAATATAAAAGAAGTTTGCCGCAGATTTAATAGGAATTTGTTCATCAATTCACGACGCCAGTGTAATGCGTCTCGCTTCTCCCTTTATTGGATCTCAAGATAAACTGAAAGAACTTTCCCAATTTGTAATATTTTCATATAACTCGCGAAAATTTAAGCGTAACGAATCATCTACGAAATTGAATTTCACGTATTGTTTAACGAAAAATAATTCCAGAATATTTACTCGTGTATATCTGAAACGCACACATAAAATTAAAAATAAATGTTTACAGTTTATTTAATTATCACATCTGGACATTTAAATATATATTTCTAAATGTCAATGCCTATTTCTATAAAAGTCATACTCGTTAAAAGAACCATTTTGAAGTATTAGAATGCAAATGTACTGGTAAAAGGAGCTAAAACATTATTAAAGCTAACCTTTTAAAAATTTATTTTCAAGTTTAAATTTGTGCGTTAGGTTCATTATAATAGATAATTAGTATTTCTGCAGGATAGTTAACCTTTTTACATTCAATTAAATATCAATTTGTGCAAGTGTTTTGGATTTAATCAATTTTGGCAGACATTCTCCATGGCATTTTGCAATATGCTGAAAAAGGAAATACTATAAATAGATAATTATGTCATTTACGTCATTTAGTAGTAATTGTATAAAATTTCACAATCTGTAAATTTGTATCAAAACGAACGATTTGGAAAATGTACAAAATATTTTACCTAACTAAATTTCAAAAGTAACTTCTTACTTAGTGTTTAATGCGTATATTATGCTTGCTGTTGGTAATACTGTCAGTTTTAATTGTTGCTTAGCAGCTGTCAATAACATCAATTTTAATGATGTTAACGAAAGAAGACAGAATTTTTGCCGTGAAATGGTTTACAAAAGACGTGAAGGGCCGTATTGAATGAGTCGGGAGAACATTTTGGGCTAATCTTCCACTGCGTAGGTCTATTTACGATTTATTACATAAATTGGAAAGTTATAGTGGGCGGTCTAGGACAGCGTGATCAGAGGAACATGGACTAGTTGTGTGATTGATTGTCACACGGAGCCCCAAGAAGTCAACAAGATGGTTAGCTGTAGAATATAGTGACACTTCACATCGGCCAATTCAACGAATTTTGTATAAAGAAAAGTTCAAAATGTACATTCCACGTCTGGTGCATGGATTGCTGGAAGATGACCCAGACAGGCGAAATAATGCTTGATCAGCATGAAGTTTGTTCTAATTTATTTTGCAACATATTGTGATAGGACGAGGCCACCTTCAAGTAATTAGGACAGGTAAATCGCCATAACCGTACTTATTGGTACAGGGAAAATCATATTGTTTTGGAGAGAGAGACCTGTGTAAATGTTTGGCAGATAAAGCATTAGGGCAACATTTTATTTACGGTAACCTCAATGGAGAAAGGCGCTTAGACCTACTTCAGGAGATTGCACCAGGAACAGTTATGCATGTGGACAACTTTGATAAACTTTACATGCAACACGATGTAGCTCCTGGTCGTTATGCTAAAGATGTCTGACCGCACTTCGATAGAGTTTTTAATAATAGAATGATTGGATGGTATACAGCAATTGTATTTCCACCACCTACTCCCGGTCTCACTTCTATGAACTTTTTCACGTGGGTTGTGGTTAAAAACGAAGTGCAAACAAGGAAACCACGAAATATTGAAGATCTAAGAACTTATATCCAGGAAAATTTCGAAAATCTGGATGCTAAGACTCAGCTGCTGTGTGATCGTGTGTCAGAGTGTTCCAGATAGACTACAACTGTGTGTTAACGAAGGAGGAAAAGAACTTGAGTATAAAAGGAAATGCATTCATTTAAATGTTTTTTATTTGCACTTAAAATAAATTAATTGCATTTACTTGATAAGCGTGAAACTACTTTTGCGCCACCTTGTTTGCGAAAATTATTTTAATTTTAGTTATTCTAATAACACACTTGTTTTCAAATTATCCGCAGTGCTTTCTAATAAAATTACAATTATTATGTACTGAAGGATATACAGGCTGCCTCCAAAGTAAGGAGAATTACGTTTATAGCAGGTACATCTTGGTGGGTACGACTAAAAATCGTTTATAAACCGTGTTTCTAAATTGCATAGTTTTCGAAATAATCGGAACAAAAGTTTTAGGTCCGCCCATCTTTTAACTGGGTTTATTGTATCTAACCACAGGTGCTGGCTGGATAAAAGGCTCTAGTACCAGAATTACGTATAAGACTACGCACATCTCAACTAATTATTAAATATCCGCAATTGTATTGAATAGATAATTACCGTTTAAACATAAAATTTTTGAGTTTCTTCCTTAAAATTTCGTCTTTCGTCTTTTAATTGAGCATATTTAAAATAAAAACGAGTTTTTACTTAATAGACTGAATACGTTAAATTTTACGCAAAATATATAAACAATCTTTATGTTAACGCAATTAAAGTTGAAATCGTTGTCTTTGTTAAATTGTGTTTTGTTAAATGTCCCAATCCCATTAATACTTATAATTAATTGTTTTGTATATACTTTAAACTACGGAAATAGTTTAAAATCAAAATGGTAAATAAATTTTTTGCAAATCTGACATAATTACACAAATTAATGTGGATCAAACAGGTTTTACCTTATGCATACCGTTTGTTAAATTATTTAATTAAATAAACAATTATTTTGGAGACTAATTAGATATTTTGAAAACATTTATAATTTAAAATAATAATATGGAAATGCTATTTTATGGAAATACATTTTGCACAGCCCAAACAAATTCTGCATGTTTGTATATGCTTATTAAAATAAACAAATTGTAGAGTAGTTCATACTATAGGCACGCACATATTATGATATAATACGTGTTTATAGCATAGATTACTGTATTTGGGTCAACGCTTACTTGAAATCTCTTTCAATTCTTGCAGGTCCGTAATAGGTGAGAATTAAACAAATAAGGTTATGAAACTTTTATTACGCTAGAAGATTTATTTTGCCCAATTTGCGCTTTATATAGCAAGAAAAGTTACTCTTATATTTGTGACACGCTGTGTATGTTACCTTCATTTACGTGGTTATTTATAAAACGTTGTAAACCAGTGTGTGTAGTAACAGAATGATTTAACCTGTTTGCAGTATCAAGTACTATCGGTGTCACGAACACATAACGAAACATGTTTATTTTTTCAAATTTTTCTTGTAGTGTTGATGAAAAACTTTTTTAACTCCAATTTTTATAATATTTTAAATTTTGGTATGTAAACATGAGCGTAATTTTAGAGTCACGCACTGCTGGGGTAAAGCACATACCGCATAGGCCATTAGCGCCGGGGCAAAAGTTATCTCCATTTCTATAAAAGATAGATAGTATTTTTTACAAAAGTTGTGGAGACTTTCGAGAGGTTCAAAAATATACGACGCCCCACAAGTGGAGGGTACCTTATGACATATAGAACTACATTTGCTTATGAATTTTTCTTCACAATCGCATACTTTTGGAAATACTAACAATTATACTATTCAACCCTGGTGTACCCACCGTGTCGGATAGTAATATAGTTGCCCTTGATTTGTATTACTGATCGACATTGAATTAGGAACATATGCTTGTTTGTAAACATATTTATTCTAGAAGGTAACCTTAAAAGAATTTTATGTTACTTTACCTGACATATGTTAGTTCGTTATTTCTCCGCTATACGAATCTAAAAGGTAAACGAAACATTTAAAAATCAATTTTGCAAAGTAAAATAAATAAATAATCAATGTATTGTCCAGTTGTTCTCTTTGTTTACAATAGTAATTTTTAGATAATAATATTGTTATTGGCCGGGCTAGATTGAACCGGTTATTTTGTTTTAGAATATCTCCATTGAACACGTTACAAATTTTAGTACAAAATTAATTGTATTAATGTCATGTCTGACATTCAAGATAAAACGATTTAGAATCTTGTATTTTTAACAAATAATTTTCGTAGCAAGCAATCAATATATTCAAAAATCAAATCTTAAGGTGTAACGACCGACTTAAAATTGTTTTGTTATTTCAAAGGAAGTAAACAAGGCCAAAGAACTATTATAGGTCACGTTACTACAAGCACGTCCTAAGCAAACATTGCGCGTTTCTATAAGCATATCAGTAGCGTGTTGACTACCGTTTCATTCATAATTCCTTTTAATTAGTAGACACGATTGCATTTAGAGCAAATTAACCATTTAAATTTTCAAAATTTAAAAATGGTTTTTGAAAATTATATTATAAGAAAATTGTGCTCTACAGATTATAAAGTACACACAATTTGCGCGGTGTCACCTATTTTTGGGACATCTTGTATATATGGCAATAAAATCATATTCATAAGATTTCATTAAAATAAACTTTTTTATTCCGGTCAAAATATTTTAAAACTCAAATCTATATGCAAAAAATGCAATTTCTCATATTTAAAAACGAATTATTTATTACTTGAAAATTCTTATAATGGTGTCACTAAAAAACTCGAGGAAAATACCTTACTGAAATTAAAATAATATTATATTAGCAAAAATAGAATTTTCCACTAAGAATAACCTGTATAGTTTGAAACGAAAATAATTGACGTTATGCTAAAAGGAAAGGTTTGGTTTCAAGAACTTCATAAATATATGTCAATTATAATTTTATCTCAGAAAAAATTTGAGTTAGGTTCACCTATTATCACTTTTTCTGTAATTATTGAAACATGTAACTTACAGGGCGTCGAAAATATAAGCCGCATTATATTAACAGCAGATACATTTTGGCATTCACAAGGAAAAACTCTAATAAATGCTAATAATGGTAATAATTAAATGATATAGTTTTAGAAATATTTGCATAGCCCTGCATCTACATAATTGTAACGATTCATAAAACTGTTTAAAAATGTAGTAGTAGTAGTAATAGTAGTAGTACTTCATTAACGAATATGTTCCAGTTCAAACTAATAACAATATAAATAACAACATTAAGATATACAAATATGCGAGTGTATAAAATACTACGTAAGTACAAATTTCTGACCTTTACATTTTTAAGCGATTTTTAAGATTGCTTTTAAACTCAACCACTGCTATGGTACAAAAATCTAGCTCTCTAAACTCTAAACATTATTTAATAACGTGAATAAAGGCGAATAATAGCCGTAAACTGTTCGATGTTGATCTATATGCAAAAGACAGGTGTTTCTTGCGGCATTTCCAGGAACGTGTAGTAAAAAGCACCAAGTACCTGCGAACAATTAACAATTCCATTTAAAGCCTCATATAGAAAATATAAGTCGAAGAACGTACGCCTAATTTGAATAGGAGGTAAACCAAAGTAGCTCAAAATAATGCTATTATCTTTATCGTAAAAAATTGTAAACGTAAAACACAAGCGTTTTATAAATTTCTTTTGAATATTCTCTATTCTACTATTATAAATAACAAAATGAGGTAACCAAATTATAGAGCACTATTCAAGCATTGATCGAACAAGTGAACAATATAAAATTGTAAGGACTCTTTGATTATGAAACTCATTAGATTTGCTAATGACAAAACCTACAGTTTTATTAACTTTATTTAATAAGTCATTAATGTGCAACGAAAAAAGCAATTTGCTATCAAATACTATACCAAGATCCTTAAAAAATAACACATTTTCTATTGAATCATTATCAATGTAATAAGAGCAATTACTTTTTTGTACTTTTCTAGAAAACTTAAAAACTTTACATTTAGCTGAATTTCAGTCATTATCGTTACACCAACTAATTCAACAAACTTGGTTCCTTTTGTAACAGTATATCTGTTGTGTTATCATTGTTGCTTTTATTAATCTTTAGATCATGGGCATATAATAGGACGGAAGAATTTCTAAAAATATATTTTATATCGTTTATACCTATATAACGAAAAAAGTATGGGTCCCAGGTGGAATCCTTGAGGAACACCAGATTGAACAGTAATCCATTTAGATGTATAGTTACTAACTATAACCTGCTATTTTCTATCAGTAAGATAGGACTCAATACAGGAGAATAAGGGATCAGAAAAGCCTATTTTGCATAATTTATAGATCAATCGTTTAATATTATCTCTATCAAATGCTTTGCTCAAGTCTGTATAGATACAATCAACCTTAAGCCCAACTTTAAGGTTATCTAAAACAGATTTAGTAAAAAGAAATAAGTTGGTTAATGTATGTATATCTGCCTCTAAAAAAACCACGTTGCTTATCTATAATAAGTTGTTTGACTGCAGCAAAAGCTTGTCTGTTATTATTGATTCAAATATCTTCGGGTTGCCAATAATATCCCAATTGCTCTATAATTTGTAGCAACTGTACATTTACCATTTTTAAAAATAGGTATAAGACTGCTTCTAAGTATTAACAAAATTAGACGATTTTAATGACTTATTAAATAACAATTGAAGTGGTTTACCTAAACACTGGTACAACATCTCAAGAAATATTCTGGTATACTATCAGGCCCAGATGTATAATTGGCACTAACACTATTTAGCTTTTTAAAAATGTCATCACAAGAACATTAGGTACATTTATATCAACAACATTTTCCAAGCAGTCATCCCATAAATCACTCACATATTACCATTACCACAATAAACAAATTGAAAATGGTTTGCAAATAAATTAGCAATACCAGATGGTGTAGTAGCTGAAGACCCACTATACGACATTGTATTCGGTATTCTACTATTCAATTTGTGGGAGTTAACAAATTTCCAAAAATGTTTTGGATCATGTATGATATCACTTTCTATCACCTTTAAATAATTTTGTCTACAAATACGAATAGAATTATTACATTTTTCTCAACTCTTTAAAAGCATTATAATGCAATAGCAATTTAGTTTGTTTAAGCCTTTTGTGAGCGATCTTTTTATGTTTTATCAATAATTTTATAGTACTGTCAAACCATTTTAGATATTTGTTAAAATTGCTATTTTGTCTATACTTTTTAGCTGCCTTCAAAATTTCCAAAAATTTATGAACACATTCATCCATACCATTATAATTATCAAGGAATTGCAAATTAATTTCAGACAAATATTCAACGTACGACTATATGGAGCACTTTTGAAATCAAAATAGAAACAATTCTGTTCAGAAAGAACAGGCACCACTGAACATCAATTACTACATTACAAAAAACCAAATCCAGTATCACATTGTTAAGATTGTGAATTAAGTTATACTGACTCAAATTAAGATAGGAAGAATTATTACAGGTTGATTGTTCCAAAAAGAGCCGAAGCATTGACCGGAATTAAACAACCACTATTATTATTAATATCACAGATCCAGTTTATATTTGGTAAGTTATAATCACCAATAACACAAATAACGTCATAATTATATTTTTTTAGAGTTTGATTAATCAACGCTACATGCTCTGAATATAATTGGGGGAAAGTATACTACCACCAAGGTCATATTTCGCAAATGAGAAGGAATAAGTACCGATACCTCTGCCCTATTTTTAGTATCACAGTCCATCAGTTGTTTATTCACAGCTACTACGACCCTACCACCTTGGCTCTTATCACTAGTTACATACGAGCGATTATTTTTAAAAATATTGTATATTAAATCGATGAACTCATTGCTAGAAATATCTTTGGCAATCCAAGTCTCAGTGAATCCAATTACAGGACAGTCCTCACCTAGTATGCTTTCATATTGTAACGAAACTAGCTAATTGTTTTTATAATGTTTATTTATATTCACTAAAATTCTACAAGTAGCTATGTATACTAATTTATTTTAAATATTTAATTATT
>JAHWXV010058548.1:0-27990 GCA_024586415.1 Phrixothrix hirtus | reverse complement strand
TTTGCAATAGTATTAGAAATAGGACCTAAATAAGAAATGCTATTTTATCTGGTTTATATTTGATAATTTCTAAAGATGTAAATTTTAGGATGTTTGATTGAAATAAATATTTATTGAAAATTTTGTAAATAATTTTTAAAGGAAATGAGTTATTTGTTACAAGTTGTTTTATTATAATAAACCAACTTAGAAATAAGTGAATTATAAGTTCAAAGTTTCTTTGAAGACGAGGAACATCCCGAAATTTTTGCTTTACTCTCATTGATGACATAACTTGGATTACAAGAGACGATATACTTGTTCAACTACCTCCTTGTAAGTAGAACCTCACGCACTCAATCAAATTCCAAATTGAATTATAATTCATTGGTTATGACCTACGATAATATGAATTTTATTATTTTAGTTATCCATATAGATTCTCTAAACCTAAGAACTACCTTTTAATTTGCATTATTCTCAAACATTTTTCATTTATTAATAATAAATAATTAATTGAAGTGTATTATCATTAATAAATGAAAGGGCCCAAACCTCCCCTAGTGACAGCCAAATCCTCTTAGAGGGTAGGAAGAATTCAGCCATTTACACGTTTTGCTTTTTTCAGTTACCTTCGCTTTAAAAACTTATAATTCGGAATAATATACATACCTCATGATCCTAATAATCTGAATTACTGTACAGTGCTAAAAATTTGTCTTTATACTTTATGTAAGTTAAAAATATTGTAAATTGAACAAAAGTGGCTGAATTCACCCACTTTTCCCCTACTTAACAACGCGTAAGTGCGTATTTAGCCGGTAGACGGCAATAGTAATATGAATGGCATTCATGGGTGCACCGCAAACCACTATCCGTATTAGAATTGGTTAACTGCGAGTCAGTTACGGCGATTTAATGAAGTTTTCGTACAAAATATCAAACAGCAGCACTAACAGATAAATTTCGTCATACGTGATACAACAACTACAAGAACAGTTGTAACGCACAAACCTAGTAGTTCCTGGTCGAGGACGTCATTTTGTAATGTTCCTTCCACTGGGTGGTACAAAGTCTGTGTACAAATGCCTCAGGTAGTTGTCAGAAGCAGAATGGGTCCAGAAGTTGAAATAGCAGGCAAGGTGTACGTTAAATATATCAAGTCCAAAACGTTTGGAATGAATATGATAGACGGCTTAACTAAAACTAATTAATCAACTAAATGAAACCGGATGGAGGTATTTACAGAGGGTGTTATTGAATAGGACAGGTTTGGATTTAAACAAGGGGGAACTTGTACATTCACTCATAAGTTGCAACTCAATTTTTATACAGCATACTGCTTTAAATACAATTCTTTAATACCGAAAGTTACTTTAAATATTTTATTCTGGCCAGATTGTTTCAATTTAATGTCCTTAAATTATGTAAATTATACTGTATATTTCATATATTTGTATAAATTGATTTTTAACATTAACTGGAATATTTTACTAACCCTTTTAATAATAATTAACACAGTACGGATTTAATATCATTTATTTACTAACCAAATATTAATGCAAGTTAGGAACTATGTACAGATTTATTTAAATTATTTATATACAATTTTTGAAGTATTTTAAATAACATATATGTTCAAATTTAATTTAGCTAAGTTCTTTACCCTTATCCGAGCGAAAGTCTACTTTACTTAGTCTTTATAAATCCCTACAGGGTTCGTTATTATTCGAACGCGTTCGATATTTTCTAATTTTAGATCAATGAAAAAACAAATAATGACAATATGGCTGGTCTCGTGCTTTTATACGCTATAATAATTAAATTAATCATAGTATTTGACAATATTAATTATGACATAGTGCTCTTTGGAGTTTGTGAGGTGTTTGATTTCGAGATTCAGACAATTTCTAATAAAAGAGATTCTCTCGTAGAGCCCGACCTAAGATTCACGATTAATCGTGTTTCTTGATCGCTAGGAAAGAGTATATGTACCCGACTCCGTGTCCAAAGTCGTGCTTCAGCATAGGAATTATTAAAGGTAGGACTAGACTCTAAATAAGCAATACATGCATTTAGTAAAAATACACACGGTGTTTCTATGCAAACGGTATGAAACAACAGATTGATTTTTACCAATAACTGCTTAATTAATCCGTGAGTTGCTATCAGTTAAATATTTCGGATCCGTGGATTTAATATACGTGCTCTATTAACGCCATACAGAATTCATACATTAAATACACTTGGTAATAATTAATTTAATTCTATAAATTAAATGTTACGTTTCGGATATTCAAATAGGGCATGCTAGAAGAGCTTTACTCAGCAATCGAATTCTAGACATTCCAGTCTGAAAGTTTAGAAATAATTGATTTTCAATCGCAAATTCGCTTGGAATTTATATGGTTTTCCAAACAAGCTAAAGACGACCTAATCTACACTTCCCTTCAATAATTCGTAAAATAAATATAAATAACGCGGAAAACGAACTAGAATAGCAAGTTAATTGTGCTAAGATGCGATAACGTTAATAAAGAGAATCTTTAAATGATAACTGCCTTGTTACATAAAAATAATTAATTACGGGTTTATGCGTTAACACAACAATTTTTAAATTATACCAAAACGTAGATTAACGGACAACGGATTTAGATCTGTAACTAGTAATAAGTATTTAATTATCACGAAGCGAAAAAAGGTTAATTAAAGTTCTGAAATTTCCGTTGAATAATCAGTATAAAATTTACAGACGGCGAGAAACTGTTATCGCTCCTTGTAGGCATAGAAAGGTCAATGTCTTAACCACGAACTTGAATGTTTTGTTTACCAACATTGAACCATAGGTTATCACATGTCTGTTTATCTACTTGTACTAACAAGTTAATTTTAGATTAATTATTAAATATGACGAAAACAATTCTCATAGCGTTTTGTGTCATTAACTAGCCTAATTAAGAAAAATAGTATAAATATACATGGGCATACCGGGTGTTAACATAAAGTACTAAACAAAGTATAAGGAAAAATTAAATCATTTTAACGTGTAACTAAATTATACTGTTATCGCCTTTTACGTGAAAAAAAAATTATAACTAACAGTAAGGTGATTTTGGCGTCAATTTCAGGTAAACAATACACAGTGCCTGTCTATGTTAAACGAATGCAACGGTCGGGCACATCTGTTGAGTCTGGCAGCATTATGCGAGGCGCATTTACAAGGATGTCGAAAACATCCACACGTCACGAGAGTCGAGAACTTAACTTGTCATAGTCAACTATGTGTCGTATTCTACGCAAACATCTTTATGCGAAGCCATACCGCGTAAAGCTGATGCAAGAATTGAAGTCCTAGCTGCAGAACGCTGGTTTTGTTGAAAAATTAGTTTCTTCGGACTAGACCACTTTTTATGTTTATGAAAGGTCAATCCTGATAATGAAGCCATAAGAGATACGCAAAATCCTCATGAAGTCTAAGGTCACAA
This sequence comes from Phrixothrix hirtus, assembly GCA_024586415.1. Taxonomy (NCBI): domain Eukaryota; kingdom Metazoa; phylum Arthropoda; class Insecta; order Coleoptera; family Phengodidae; genus Phrixothrix; species Phrixothrix hirtus. Next base: position 24,526 of record JAHWXV010058548.1, on the reverse strand, counting down.
AAATTTAAAATCAGTAACTCCATTCTTTGGAAGCGGAGGGTAAGTCAGCATCAATTTCAAATTGTGATGGTTTTAGAAATTTTTCCATTCTAATCTTCGGAAGCAAAAATTACCCATAAAATTGTTACAGGCTTAAAAGTATAAATTACTAGAACAAATGTGAGCTTTTAGTAACAATTTTATACAAAATTTGAACGTGACAGTAAATCAATAATGATAGTAACTGTACTAGTAAATTCAGCGTACTTTATGAATATATGACACCTTTGGAATACACAGATATTGAAAAAAATTAAATTCATACAGGTACGACGAGCATTGTCGACAAGTTCGTTCTTAGAGATGTCTTATGATGAATTTCTGGAATGATTGATCTTCAAAGGAATTTCTATTAATTTTATTTCGTCTATGGAATATTATAGATAGGAGAGTAAATGGCTCTATCCAGCATCAATCGTAACTAATATACATTATAATTTGATTTATACAAATATTTTATATTATTTATGTGAATGGACATATTATTGACGTACGGCATATGAAGCTACATTACCTCTCATTAGTTATTTACCCTGTGCTGAACATTTAATCTATTCAATTATTTTTGTATGCAACTTCTGCAAATTTCTAAGCACTTATTAATTTATTTTCGAATGTTAATCATACAATATGAGACTCTACTGCGTGTTTCTATATGAAAAGATGCAATTTTATTGGCAGCAGTCTAAACTTAATAAGGAATTAGTTATTCTAGTATGCACAATCCATAATAAGGCAAAAACCATTTTAAATCGAAAATCTTATTTAATCTGGGAACTAAAATTTGTAGCAAGAAGCTAATTCTCAAGGTTTTTGATAAAATTATCCTATCACCAAATATTTTAAGGTTTTTATTGTTAGTTTAAAGGTTTTCGTTAAGTTAATAATAATAGTAAAGCAAATAATTAACTAATCAATCCATTACTGTTTCGCTTCTTATTTGTATTTTAATTAGACGAGTAAAGCAGTTGCAGTAAATAGTATTAAGGCAAAACCTACTCTACTTTAGTGAGATATAAAAGCAATGCTACTGTAAAGAATTAATCATAAAATATCTACTGCATAGCTATTTAAATCTTTATTGGAAACGACATTCTAAATTTCCTCTCCATTTATGTCGTTCCTTTAATTCGAATTTTCAACGGAATCCGTATTTCATTTCTCCCTATCTAGTGGACCGTATTGAATTCGTGGCAAGTTTAATGCCCATCATTTAATGCGTGACTGTATACGAAATAAAAGTGAAAGACGTCATTTGCTGAATGTTTTAGATTTTCGTAACGTCTGTTTGTCTAATTTTCCTACTGAACCTAATTATATCGTTATTTATATGTTACAAAGTATTATTTATAATGAAGCACACTGTCATGAATAATTCTGGATGTATGTAAAAAAGTCTAGTGCTTCAAAAGTAAAGAATTGAACTTGACAGAAGACTGTTTTGGTTTACGGCATTAATATATGTGAGTAGCTACAGTGATTTCTTATTTTACAAAAATAGGGGGTGTTTCTTTAATTAGTCCTTAAGCTATACATAATTACACTCACAGAATTCTTGCCATATTGAAAACTACTGCTTATTACGTGAAATTTCGCCTTACAAAACCGAAGAACTCAACTAGGGATAGCAATTGATGTTCACATTAGGGTGTATAAATAACTGCACTATTATCATTAGTAAAAATAGGAGGGTCCAATTATGCTCAACATTTTAGGGCGAGTGCTTCTAAACTTAATACTAAAAATGTTGTGACACAAAAGTTTACGTACTCCCGAGAATTTATCACTTTTAGAATTAACAATGTTTACTTGTCTAAAGGCGCCAGAGGAAATTGAACTCAGCTAAGGGTTGAATATAGCGTCACATCCTTTCCCTAAAGCTAGCGAGATCCTCAATGCATTTTACCTGTATTGCATAAATGTGGTGTATCGTACACTGATTTTGCAATTAATACACAGTATGCCTTGAAGCTTGTACTTCAATAACAATCCTATATCGCAGTATTTCTTTCTCTATCCCTTATTCCACTGTTAATTGCATATTTCCTTTAGAACCTAGATCCAATTATTCCTACGAACTGAAAAGTTTAAACAATCTTTTTTTCTAAACTTGAAAATGCTTTTCGAAGGATAATGTGCATTTCAGTGGATACCAGACAACAGTCAAGCTAAAACTAGGAAACAAAGGGTTCTGAATACATTCTAAATGTATCTTGTCTTCTTAGTATTTTTTCTGAATTATATTGGCGTTTACAGATATTTTGTACCTAACAACAATAAAGATTATTATTATTAATATTATTCGTCATTCCGGTTGTCAGTTGTCACTTGTTTACAACAAACATTTCTGTGCGAATTAAAATACTCTTTTTTCAATGGACACCAAACACTAGTTTCAATTTAAGATGAATGTGTGGGTGGGAATTGAAGGTAACCGTTTGATACAACCACATGTTCTCCTAGAACATTTTACAGGCGTTATCTACAGACACCCGGCACACTTTATTCTATTATTTGAGATATACTGTATGACATGTTCCATAAAATACTGATAGATAAGGAAGGAGCAGTTGCATGGTTCGTACATTTCCTCATCCTCAATCTTTTGGATTTTTATCTGCAGGGCTATCCCAAGTAACTGGATCATGTGGCCGACATTACAAATATAGGGACGTTTTATCGACGTATTATGGCAGCCTGGGAAATCATTCTGCACCATCTGGGCGTATTTAAAGTAGTATGAGGATCCATGATCCTACGAGTGTATGTGTGTAGCAGCAAACAGAAGACAGATCGTATATTTATAATTAGTGTCGGCTTTGAGAATACTTTAAACAATCCCTATTAAGCTGCCTATGTCAAACACGTAAGGTATCACTGCAAAATGTTCTTTCATTAATTACTGAACCCAAGAGTTTTTGGACATGTGTATAAAGGGACTTTTTCTTTCTTTATTCTCATGAACCTACCTCCGAAGTTTGTAAAAGTATCTTTGATACCTTGCATATATGTGAATTGGGTCATTTGTATCATCATTAATGACACTTGAAGAAAGTGCGAGATAGAAAGAAAGTATAGTTTACAAAATGCCATAATGCAATTAAATAAATATGTATAAACGTAGTATCGCAATATAGAGGGATGAATTGGCTTCGCCATGATTCATGTCCACTTAAGATTCGAGCCCAGCCCAACTCGGCGGCATTATCCGCACGTTTGGGTTACACCTGAATATCGTAACGTGTTGACGCCGATGCTGTGGGATAAACCCGAAGGTTTCACAAATTTTCCTTATATATTGTTGGAGCAGTCAGCAGAGAAGAACAATGTGGAACGAAACAAATCGGACAGAGTTACCTGTACCTGCAACTTCAGCACCTGATCCAGACACCGTCGACTTTTAGACAACCTTAACACACGCAGGAACATGAATCACATCTACATCATATTCTTTAGATGACTTTTTAGAAGAAAGTTTCGAAGAAGTTGACGATCCAGTATATTCTATTCAATAATATAGTTACATTAATCTAGACACAACAAATTACGTAACCAATAATGGACTAAGTAGTTTATTATTTTCTAAATTACATAAATTACCGTAATCAAATGGAGTACCACGCAGTACCTGGTATCCAGCCATGTGCGTTATTTACTAGAGTTTAAAAAATTGTTTTCTAGGTTGGGTGATTATTTGTGTTATATTGATAAAATGCAATATAGCTTTAATATTTTAGTATATTGCCATATCAAGAGCAATATTTTAATATAATGTGTCATCAATGTTTTAAATTGTACCAACTGGCTCTTTTAAAAATTCCAAAATTAGTAATTTATCACTGTCTGTGGTTTTAATTGTTTTTCGTTAAAAAGAAGTAATTTCTGAGTTGTTTATACAGTAAAATACAGAAAAACCACTTTTCCACCTACATTTGGTCGTATTCTAGGGAATTAAGCCATCCTTTTAAACGATAATGCCGACAGTACCACATAGCATAGTAGTAAGGATTAAGATACTTAGATCAAAAATATTTTGGCTTACGTTCGTGTTTTGACATTGTTACTACTTCAATTCAAAAATTGTTGATTAGCATTCGAGGCAGATACAAAAATTGTCTCAGAGAGAGCGCTCTCATTAATCTTTTGTTTGATAAATGTATTCCGAGTAAGATAAAAGAATCTAGTATTAAGTGTTAGGGTTTAGAAAAACATGGCAGATAGATTTTGTGCCCAACATGGGACCGAACTATTTTGCTACGTGTTTCTACATCAGCATTACGTGGGAACGTAGGGGAGGGTCCTATATAGTTCTTAGCATGATCTAAATACTTAAATAATTATACAATTTTGGTTTAACTCCTAGATACACTATACAAATTCAATTTGTAAGTCATTTCGAATTTGTACATGACCCAAGAATAATGGATACGAGGTGCTCTTAAATGATGTATACCAACAATTAAGTAAACTGTTACAAGTAAATGCCAAAATCATCGTTAGCATAATGTTAGAAATACGCATAACGGATTTTATAGAATCGGAGTAAAAATCGGTAATGCATTCCTATTTAGGGTAAAACACCCAATAATTAGCACTGTAGCAGTTATTGGCACTAAGCTATTTCACTGGGTTTTAAAATTTCTGAATGATTTAGCGCCAATAATTTCTGTAGCTTTGAAATCTGACAACGTTGCAATATGGTGAACTCTTTGATTTCAGTTAAACGTGAATCCTAGCAATTTACAAGTTCAATGCGAAGGTAAAAAAAACTCTAAATTTGGTAACCAGCATGTTTATATTTGTTTGACATAATGACATTTTTTGTAGATAATCGTGGCACCACATGATTTTGTATGAATTTTCTTATTGTTTTTGATGTTTCTAGATTTAATAATCTAACCGATTCCTTGATTTTCATTTAATTTGCAGAGTGCCAACTAGTAGTTAAACAATATACAGTTTTCTTATTATTGGTACTTATGCCAATTACTGAATTTATATGCTTACCTTTGTGTACCTAGTAGTTTGCACTAGTAGTTTTATAATTTCATTAAGCACTAAAAAAAAATTTTTTATTTTTAAAGACGCCGAAAGTAAAACCTAAAGTGAAGTATTTAGAAAAATATAATAAGGAAACTATACAAAAGGCCTTAATGGACATTAAACATGGAATTCCTAAGAAAACCGTATCGAAAACATACGGAATACCTTGTTCAACATTTCAATTCCGCTTATCAAAAAAAATTAGAAAACCAGGACACGGGTCAAGTATCTACTTACTTAAGGTGGAAGAAGATATATGCTAGTGAAATGGTTGATTGAAAACCAAAGGAAAAGGGTTTTCCTCGTCGAAAGTCTGATGTACAAGCTTCTGTAAAGGGATTTTTTGAGCCCAATAAGAGATTCAATGCATTAAAATATAATATCCCCGGAAATCATTGGTATCAAAACTTTTTAAAGCGGCATCCTATTTTCACACAGCGCGTACCTGAAACAGTTACTAATGTCAGTAGCAATATGGCAGAAAACGATATCATAAATTGGTTTAAACAAATTTCTGAATATTTAAAAGGGAAAGGCTATTTTGACATATTACAACATGCCAGTAGGGTTTATAATGAGGATGAAACTGCTCCTCAACTATATCCAAACGGAGACAAAGTTGTAGCAGTTAAATGGTCACGAAACGTATATGAGGTTAACCAAGCCCCTGCAAAACCTTATATAAGGGTGATGATTTCGTTTTCGATTTCGGCAAAAGTAACACCACCAATAATTATTTATCCCTACAAAGGGATCCCTACTCAAATAGCTTCAAGTGTTCCTAATGAATGGGGAATTGGCGTTTCCCAAAATGAGTGGATGAAGTCGGAATTATTCTTCGAATACATTTCCAACGTTTTATATCCACATTTGAAAAAAAATTATGTCGTGTCTCCTATTATATTAGTTGTAGATGGTCACAAGACCCATATGTCATACGAATTGAATAAACTATGTACTGGTTTAGAAATGATACTCATGGCGCTATACCCTAACGCTACTAGAATTTTACAACCCACCGACGTATCTTGTTTTAAGCCACTAAAATTATTTTGGAAATCTGCGGTGATGAAATGGAGAAGAGATAATCCTTTTTGTCAATTAACGAAGCAACACTTTGCTCCAATATTAAAATACATTACTTCAGAATTATCTTCATAAACCATTCAGAATTATTGTAGAGCTACCGGGTTGTACCCACTCAATGCTGAAAATATGAATTTTACCAAATGTTTAGGGAAACAAGGACAACATGAGAATTAGACGCAATCAAATAATGAAACTACACCTACACCTACAATTAGTTATCTAAGATTTATGGAAATACTTGGAAAAGAAAAGACTGGCCAATTGAAGGCATATATTAGAGAATACATTACTCCAACTGCTAAAGACGCTCAAATTTTAATAAACCTCTTAAAAGAATTTATAAAAATACGTGGAAGCTTTTCTATAAGCCCGTTAATTGAAAACAACACTCGAAGTAATTTAAATTGTCAAGATGATAATGAGGTACTTTGTGAAGTTATGAATTATGCAGATGCAACCATAGAACAAGTTAATGTTGAAGTCGCTGATGACAGTTTTACAAGTCAAAATGAGTCTACTCTACTAGTAACCCGATATACACCGAAAGAGGAATAATCGACATGTCAATAATTTTTCCGTCAACAAACAGTGAAAAAGAAAATAGGATTAAATCATATGACTATCTGTTGTGGCCTAAGACGCCAGAAATGGTTGGTAAACAATACACTGAAAGGATATCTTTTGTTATTACATCTACTGGTTTCAAAAGAATACAATAAGAAAAATCAAGAATAAAGGCTAACAAGGAAAATGAGAAAGCTGAAAAGAAGCACAAGCGTGAACAATAAACGAAAATGTAACTGGAAGAGATGGAGAAAAAGAAATTGAATAGGAATAGGCAAATCCACAAGAATGTGAAAGATATAAATTGCATTAAGAAACAAACAGAAGACTGCCGTACAGTAAACTCAAATGATGACAAAATAAAGGAACCTGAACATTTAATTATAATACCAAACCATACCATCCTGAAAGAAAATTTGATGGTTAATGTTATGGATAACAACAATTTGACAAATATTAGTGCTGGAATGAACAACCATACTTTTGGTCAGCATGTGCGATAACTATTTACAAATTTTCAGAAATTTTCAGTGAGTAACATATTTGAGAACGTTATCGTTGATAAAAGACTATGCTATTGTTGTGATAACGCCATTTCCAAGACCAATATTGGTATTAAATGCCAAAAATGCATTCGATAATATCACAAAAATTGTTTAATAGAGAACAACACCTATAACGAATTATTTTTGTGTTCAATTTGGTTAGCTTCATCTAAGCAAAACTAATTGTTTTATTACTACTATTCACAAAATTACAGTATTTTGATGTTTATAATTTTTTATTTCCAAACTACTAATTAAAACATTTTAAATTACTATGGAATTAATATAAACATTATGAATATTGTTTCTGTAAAAAAAATTAAACATTTTTGTTGACAATTGTATTTTTAATCGACTATAATCTATAAATAATTTCTTAAAATGCCAATAACTGGGTGTTTCACCCTATAAAACAAATTTAATCAAACTCTTCCAAGCGAAATACAAAATAAACAAAAAGAGGAAATTTAATATTGGAAATGCCTGCGCATTAATAAAAAGTGCTAACATATGTAAATGTACAAGTAAATAGTTAATATGTAACTGTAAGTACCAATAGTTGCAGATGCGCTTTAAAAAGAAATAAAATGTCTTCAATAGCGACTTGAAAAGTTCGCGCATATAGCCATTTGATCTGGTTGCAATGTTTATTTACTAAATTATTGCTTCATTGATATTTAACGTAAAGCTCATCCTATTGACTAACCTAAAACGCGGCTTTGGTATCTAACTTTTAGCACCTCCTCTATACGACAATAGAGTAAAATTGACATCAAAATTTCAAATGATCTGATTTTACAACACCTTCACATTGTGTGGCCCCATAAATGCTCTCATAACAATTTTAGTATGATACCTCTGTCGTCCATCCGACATCTGTTTGTCGCTTGCCTGTCGTCTGTTCTACGTCGTACTGTTGTCTCCGGTGTCTCTATCGTCCGCTCGTCGCCTACCGATCGTCTATCCTTCGTCTGTCTGTCTCCTGTCTATCGTGTGTCTGTAGCCTGTTTGTCGCTTACCTGTTGTCAGTTTGCTTATTCCAGCGTTCAGGGCCAGTAATTCAAAAACAGTTAAACCAATGATTCTCAAATTTGGAGGATTCAAACTAGATGAGGCTCTCTGGAGTTGAATTTCAATGTTAGGGATCCGTAAAAGCAGTTCACTGGAGTGAAGGGTGCAAGGATCATTGTTAAACATAATTTATTATAAAATTACGGAAAACATTATTGAACTAGTTATTGTGAAAGCATGTTCAACACAAGTTTTCCCAATTTTCAGGTAACACTGCCTGTGTTAGTATACATAAGTATGGTGGTTTAATATTACTTCACTATATGGAAGATAATTGACTTTAGAAATCTCAGAGAGATAAATCTAAACAATAAAATTGGAAGCTAACACATATTTTTATAATTAGTCTAGTGTTTAGACCAATTATTTTTTGGTAAGATGCACGTTTTTCAAACATAAGTTAGACGTTAGTTTGATCAGTGGAATATCGTTTTTTCTACTATGTAGTTATGAAGTACGTCATTTATACTTCCATCGCGGTGGTTGAAATTTTATTCCAATAGCTAGAATGGTTGAAATTGACGACCATCATTTGTTATAAATACACGTATTACAAAATAGCATGCCATAATGTATTTAGAAATACAAGTCAACGTTAGCTTAAAATGTAATTGAATTGTCAATGCGTAATTCGTATATAGGGCCCTATTTACACAATCAAGCCTTGATTCCAATTTATTTCAAAACTTCGCAGAAACAATAGTATATGCAACGCATGGAAAAAGGAATTTCAGCTGCTCGAACATTTTTCACTTGCTTCGACGAACTACCTTGAAACGAGTATCAGCTAGCTCCAACTTCCAATTATTTAAACTTCGTTTCTCATTTATTGTCTTACGCATTAAACTGTCGTACCATATATTTTGGCACAGCTTGTGTACAGGATGGGTCATAATAAGCGTAACAAAGTTCGGCGTAAATGGGAAAGAACTTTTGAGTGAAAACGTTTATACTAACCAATGCTCTACACCATATGGTTGTGGTTTTACAAGAAGTAAAAGCCTTTTAAACAAGAATTTCATATAAAAAACACATCGTATTAACAAGTAAGGCAAAATTAAACTAACATTAATAATAACATTGTAAAAATTGCTCATAATGTGCTTCCTACGCTCTGATGCAAGCATAACCGCGTTGAACTAGAGATTCCTACACATTGGAGGTATTAATAATACTTTCCAAGAGTGGTTCATGCGTATCAATTAAGATACTGTATAACTATTGTTTCATCTGTCCCTAGCGGTAAAATGTAAGAGGTTTAAATTAGAACAGCCGCCACGCAACAGGTCCTCTACGCTCACCACATCTGTCATAATAGTACATATTTTGTCATCTATTAATTTGCCTTACGTAGTGAATGTAATAAGCGGGTACTCCATCATGTTGGGTACTACCTGAATATATGAATTCCTAAAGGATTGTCTTGCAGAATTTCTCGCCGACGATTATTTTTCATTTCGTTTAAAGTTTAATCGATCATCGGGAATTTCAATTTCAGATAAATGTCTTGAAAAATACCAACCCAAACGTTAATACTAAATCGCTGTTAAAAACAAGGCCGAATGAGGGTTATCTATTGACCACATATGACTATTATGTAGTGTATTGATTCTGTCTTTAGCGAAATTAGTTTCGCCAGACCACTAAATATTCGAAATTAAGTTAGGATTGTCGACATCTCGTTGCAAGGGTCGACGACAAAATTCTATGCGTTGGCCGCAATCCCATGACTCCGGTAGTTGAACTTGCCGTAAACAGAATGCATGGAGTTCCCCTTTACTTAGTTCTTCGGAAACAAAGCTTTGTGAAAGAATTAAATTTTCTCCAACTCGTCAAGTATTAGTTCTGGGATTATAGAGAATTGCGTCAATAACGTTAACTTCGTTGTCGACATTTTTTCCGTTTACCTGAATACCTCGAATGCTTTTATAGTTGTTGAGCCAGTGTCTTTTAATCATTGAAATATTCTTGCAAATACTGGATAAGATGATGACGTCTATCTGGGAATCTCCAGTCGTACTCTTTCGATGCACGGCAACCATTTCTGTTGCCCAAACCGTATACAAAAACAAAGTCCGCATATTCAGCTGCACTAAAACTCTACATTTATAATTATTTTTATTTGTCTGTTTTGAAATAAAGCACTTAATAGTTAAATGTCATCTAAACGTAAGCCAAAATCAACAACACTTTACATTCAGATTTGATAATTAAGCAAACATTCAAATGTTACAAAGACGATTACTCATCACAAAACATTTGATTAAATTTATTTTAAAAATAGGCTTGATAGCATGAAATCATGTAGTGCAGGACTAAAATTCATATGAAGTTTTTTACCTTACCTTACCGTCACTATGACCCGCTCTGTAAAATAAAGTGAAGTTACTTCTAATTTTAACAGGCATTAGCTTCATTTTCATCAAGAATCAATATCATGAATTTAATACGATTTGAGTATTGAGGATTATGTAGAATAACGTTTAGGTATGGTCTATGGTTTTCTTGTAATTGTTGGACAGATCGTATCAAAATTGCTTATTTTGATAATTATATTTTGCACTTCTGGATATGACATGAAGAGAATTCACATAAATGCTATAGAACCCTTTATGTAAATTTATTTGAAATTTCGCCCTGTAAAACTAAATACTGATAAAAAAGTTCTAAAGCGACAAAGCAGACATACAAAGTTTTGTAAACAACTACACAAATTTGACAAGATATAAAAGCTTATTGACGATTTTAAGGCACAAAAAATTCATCTTAATTGGAATAAATCAAAAAGAGCGAGTTATACTCTATATTTGCCAAAGGGGGTATCGTAACAGAATATTTTGAACTGAATTCAATCTCGGTTTCAGTTCACCGAACATACGAACTATTAAATAAAAAGAAATCCAAACAATGCTGGTTTTAAGTGCGATTTACAAGTCCATAAAGCCAAAAAAATTACACTTATTAAACAAAAAAGAACGGGGTCATTAATTTGCACAATCTTTTAATATGCAGCAGGTTCAGAGTTTACCATAAATTCACACTCAGGTGACCCTTTACTTCCTTGAGTTTTCGTTTGGTTAGTGTTGCGTTGTTGACAGAATTGCTCAAATGGCTAATTTTTGCGTTTGCATCGAAGATGTCAGTAGTTGTAGATCTAATGAGGTTGTGTCCGCTCGGTCACATTTTCTTGGTAATTCATAATTTGATGAATCCATAAAATAAGGGTAAGGCTATTTGGTGATCGATGTGAGGGTCAAAATAAGAATATTAGTATCCTACATATACTGATAGGCGCGTTATACCGTGCATCCCCAAAATATATTACAATTATCATTCTTATTTTCTCCCAGATCGAGTGTTTGGACGTGCTGCAAAGTAATTTCATCCAAGCAATCGAAATCTTCACGCAGATTATGTTACCGGTAATAAAAGATTTAGAAAAGTTTATGAATTAGGAAGCGATTGAAATGTCTATGAACTGAAACTGCTTACTGGTATACTTCATAAATATTAAGGAAGTAATAATCAAGGAACAATTTCTTTGACTAAAAGCCAAAAGCGTAACCGACAGACACACGCAGTGACATTCGTCTGCTAAATTTTTTTATCGGCAAGAATATCTCTCAAAATAACTCAAAACTCTTGTTAAAAGGGAAGAAACCTTGAAAAGTGCTTGCCTAAAGCCAAGTGCAAACAAATATAAGATTTTATCTGATAAATAGAATGCAATCTTCGGTTAACTGCTTTTGGAAGGGAGCGACGTTTAGACCAAAACCTCAGATAGTATTTAGATATGTTGTTTCGTGACTGCAACAACTAGAGAAGTTGAAGTTGACGGTCCCGAATAAAATGAAAACTGAGACTGTATTTAAGACGAAACTTAGCTAAAGTGCTAAGAACTAATATCTTTGTTTTCGTGCTTCTAGATTTTTGTCATCTTAATTAAACGGATCTTTCAATATTAATAATAAAAACATTTCAAATCAAATTTTTCATTACACAAAGTGACAGTGTTGCATTTAATTTATAAGAATTGGTGTTTTACACCACCAAACTGAACCAATGATCTATAATGATATTTTCTACCGTTAACATGCGGTGCATATCAAAACAGTGTCCTCATATATTACTAAAAATGATAAAAATTGACTTGTTGCAGATTGAAAATGCGCTTCCTAGTTATAAGAAATTGTAATTATTAGACAATGGCTCATTCAAATATGTATATCGCAGTCAGAGATGCGTTAATTTCAGTAAAAAAATTAGGTAAATTAAGCTATGAAAGTATAATTATTATGAAAGAAATTTACCTGTTACGTTAATTACACCTATAGGGTGAGATAGTTTTTTTAAAACACTCTTCCTAAATATAGGGAGTAATAACCTACCAGTTTGTATACCGTTGAAATAAAATAGATGGTTCCAATTCTCTGAGCTATTTGCTAAGTTTAAAAAATATTAACGTTTGAAAACTGGCAAACACATTTATCACAATAAATTTTTGTTGAAATGTGGAGTAGGGGTGAAGTAAAACGAGTATTTCATGTGTGATAGAGATGAAGGCGAACCTAAAATATTAAATCTTTTAAATTAGACTACAACTAATATCTACAAACTCCCATGAGAACGGGGAGTCCTATGAGATTAGAATAGCTACAGCGTGATTTATTTAAAACTGCGAATTCCTTCGTAATGAAAAATATGCTCGTAATAAGGTTTCCCCGGTAAATGTTTGCCATAACTCAAAGAAATAAGAAAATTATATTTCGTAAAATAATGGACAAGTTGGGAAATTGTAGGGATCTATTTTAAAATTAAAATGAAGCAGTTCTAATTGAAGAGGTTATCACATTAATTACTTTTAGTTATCCTATATATAATATTATTTTGAGTTTATCTTTCACATAATTATCTTTCCTAACGTTAAATATTATAATTTAAAAGTACAAATCCGTTATGGGTTACCTTTTGCGAATATTCAGGTTGGTACGCTTAGTTTTAATACCTTTTCGAAAAAATTGAGCTGAAGCCATTTATTTCTTAAAATAATTAGGGTATTGATTGAGTTACCTTATATTGTATTTTAACTATCCGCATATATTTACTGTCACTACCGTAATTGAAGAAAAACGTTAATTTTGTGCAGAAACCAACCTTTATGTTAAAACTGTAAATTATTGATACCACACAGTTTTCGTTTTAAACGCTGTTTTGTCCTAGTAGTGATACAATGGCTTCTATATCCTGCAAGTTTCCTTCTTGGGACAGCAAGTGCTAATTAAATAAAGTAATCAATAATAAAATAAGGAAGAAATTCAGTTGTATATTTGTGTTGCCTTATTTAGTTACAAATTTTTAGTTATTATAATAATGTCCTGTATGACTAAACGAAATACGCTTACAAACTTTCGGGATGAATTAAGCTTTCACTCTAATTACTCCTTAAAATATTTTTTTTATTGTTTCAGCCTACGTTATTATGTAATATTAATTGTTGTAGAAAACATTTGAAACCTACGCAATATTGAAAATATTGTTCTCGATGCTTCTTGTACTAATCGATATCTACCATATAATTATATAATTTAAATTGTATTGTCAATATTTATCGGCTTATTTAATTTTGAAGGCAACTTATATAGTTGTTTATCCGATATAAGGTTCGTTTGATTATATTAGTTAAGTAATTTTATTAAACGAATTCCATCTTTAATTTGTTTGGGTACCGCTGACTTCATTCGCATCTTTTGTCGCAGCACTCTTAAATGTTGAGGGGCGCGAATTGTAGTAGACAGTGTGCCGTCTCGGAAATTGTTATATGAGCGACGAGTGCATTAAGTTGTTATGCTTGTGAATTTTGGACACCTGTGTTGCGCACATGGTAAGTTATAGGGCGATTGATCTCTTGTAGATAATTTGGTTAACTATTGTTCCCTATTTTGTATAGTGTTTTGGGTACGGTGCATATTTTGTCTCGAACGTTTTTTTTTTGGACGTATTGTTTTAAGAATGATGGTTCCCGCGAAGTAGGACCTCTTTCATTGCCAATTACGACGGAATAAGAGCCCGTTAGAGGCTCTAGAATGCGGCTTGTGTCAGCCTATGTAACACGCCGTCAGTTGTTAAATGTTTAGATTTGGTAACACTGTAATTAATTTTCGATTGTGATTAGTGTTTATGGTATAATTGTAAGTAGATCAGAAATCAGTAGTTGGGCCATTTGACCATCAGCAGGCTTCCGAATCCGTTACCTATAACCCAGGGACTACTTGGGGGTTGTCACTACTCTTTCTAAGAGTTCCTACCCCAGTTTTAACGACTTGGAGTCCTGTTTAAACGGTAGCAGTTGCATAATATCTTGTTGCGGAAGGTTAGTGACATATTTTTGGTCTACTTGTTTGGTTTCATGTAATGTAACTTATTTAAAATTCATTTACAATAATAATACGTAAGGTTGTGCTTTAGTAATGTAAAATTGAATTTGATAGTAATTAATACTATTAACGTTGGGGATAAAGAAACTTATACTTACGTAATAAGCCACAGGTTTCTTTATAAATTTTGGTTAGTTTCATAAAAGATTGGAATGTTAGTGAAAGTAATTCTTTTGTTTCGGTTTGCAATTTTGGTTAATTTTATTGAATTAAATACTTTTGCAAATTTTATTATTGGGTGTTGCATTAATTAGATTTGTTACAACAAATTTAAATTAGGTAACTTTATTTTACCCAGTGTCAATTTTAACTACGATTATCCGTAGAAAGGAATACTTTTTTAATTATGTTCAAACATTCTGAAAACATTGTTCCTGTTTTAAGAAATATCCGAGGCGTTTGTAAGTTATTTTATGGCGCCGTCACACCTGGCGATAAAGACATATTCGACTCGTTTTTGAATGCGTTATAGTAATTTTAGAAAATATTTTTTCAAGCACGCCGGAAATTTCTTTTTCAATTGTTCAATTATTGCATTATTGAAATCAATTAAATTTTGATGTTGTTAGACGCAATAATTTACCGCAAGATTTATTATTGTCAGATTTACTTGTTGTCAAAAATTGGGTAATTTAATATCGTTAAATTAATTACAATAAAACAATTTATAATTATGTTGTCTTACTTCGTCGTCATGCAGATGACGTTTTGGTTATAAATTTATTAGGAAAAGTACAATACTTTTGCTATTTGAGTTGTCACTTTTTTGTCTTTGGACGATTAAATAAATTATTTTAATCGAGGTATTAATTAGTATATTTTTATTAATTAATAGAAACAGCGTGGCGCATTTTTGGATTTGGTTAGTTATTTGTGGGCGACGAATTGATTATAACCTAGTCGCTATTCATTGTATAAATTTGTTACTTTATTTTGAAAAGTAAATTTAGGGCTTCCTACGTAAACTTGACTTAAATTTCCTGAAGTCGTTTAAGTTGTTGATACCTTTTAGGACAGAGACGTGCCAAGGATTGTACTCATCGTTAGGACTCTTGTCGCAGCCGGACAACCCTTATTTCTATTACGTCACTTTGGTAAGTGTTACACGCACCTGTATAGAGGTGCCATCCTCAGTAAGATATTCTCAATCTACCAACGTGGCGATAATCCATTGTGGCATTTAGTTCCGTAAGTGCAAAATATTACGAATTGCCGAAAGTGTTACTAGAACGTCTTGTAGGTAACGTTTAAATAGAATTTTCCGTGAAACATACATTAATAACACAATTGACCTGAGAAACTCAAAATCATGCAATTTTACTTTATTCGACTGTTTTGATTCCAAATTATTCGAAAGCGTAAAAACAACTAATATATGTACCTCAGGACAAAACTACTTTTTAATCCTTCGGACGATTGCTTTTCTCACTAGCGCTTGAGTAATAAACACTTTAGCATCATCTTGCATATAATATACTACGAGGAATGGTTTAAACCTCGAGATGTGGCAACACCGCATTCCGCAGGACAAATGATTTACAAAATTAGGTTTGATGTGGTTACTCTCAAACAACTGCGACAGATAGGTTCTATATAGGGTTGTTCTATTATAAAATAATTCTTAAATAAATAAAACCCGAAAAATATGGAATTAAATGGAGAACGCTTTCTAGAAATAATTTTGTTTTATTGTAGATTGAAAAAAGTGAAAAGGAATGTATTGCTAATCTAAACACTGCTTTTGGTGATGAGGAACTATCAAGAACTAATGTGTTTCGCTGCTATTAAGAATTTAAATTCGGTCATAGTAACCTTAGTGATAAAGCCTTCAAGATCGACAGGCGACATTAAAATCAGCAGAAAACATTGATGTCGCACGAGAAATGATAAATGTAGATCGTCATGTGCCTTATAGAGGAATTCAGTCATTCTTGGGCATTGACATAAAACAAATGAATCAAATTTTACTTAGGTATAAAAATATTATGTTCACGACGGATTCCCCCATAATTTGACTGAGGCTCAAAAATAAGCACGTGTCAAATTCTGCTAGGAAAGACTTAAATGGTTCAACTCAGGTTTATCAAACTTCGTAAACGGCATTACCAGTGGTGATGAACATTAGGTATATGCCTATGAACCTGAAATGAAATAACAGTCGATTGTTTGGTTGTTTCAAAATGAAGCAAATCTAATTAGTTTTATATAATCACAGTGTTTTCAAACAAGTTATCGATTGTTTTGTATGAAAGACTGACTATGTGGCCACTATACCTTTAGAAGTACGTAAAACTGTAAATACTGGATAAAAACGACGAATCATTCTGCATCGCCACAAAACAAGCTTACTCACAACGCGATAAGCTGTAGGTAACCTATTTGGTCAATCAAAATGTGGAAGTAATGTTCTTTCCTCTTTACAGTGCTGATTTAAGTTCTAACGACGATTTTGTTTCTAAAGCTCAAACACTGTGTGTGTGGTCAACAATTTTCTACACCACACGACACAGTTTAAGCGTTTAAGAATGGAATTTTGGGCGTGCCGATTTCTAAGTGGAATCAATGTCATGACAATTGGTTTATACGCATGAAAAGCAATAAAGAAATTTTTTTAATTATAAAAATGTTCTTCTTCTATCCCGAAATTGAAGCAGCATGCCTTGTATTATGCTTCGCCCGAAACCAAAATAGTCTGTTTTAGGCGATGTATATGCTTAACAGTGTATTCCGCCATAGATGTAACTTATTCCTAGCATTACGTGTTTTCAATTCTTAAAATAGCAATTTATATTACAACACCTTTAAGGTTATTTCTATGAAGACATTTTGGAGCCAAACTTTACAATTTCTCAACATTGATTTTACACCATTTAACAAGGAAAATAAATGGTTTTAGCTGCTGTATATGAATTTTAGGTCTTTTTTTGTTCTAAACATTTTTTTGCACTGATAACCATTTGTCTATTGCATTATTGGATTTGCTCGTATACTTTAGTACTGTTAACATACACTGATAATCATTTAGTATCTTATCTTACCTTCAGTGTGAATTTCAAAAGCTTACACGAACACTAGAACTGTCCTGAAAATGAACAACAACTGATATTTTTTAGCTAATCGCTATATTACAAGCAAGTGATTTCTTTCCATTTTTGAATAACAACTTAAGTCGAAAAATAGGGTAGAAGAATAGGTACTCGCATATATCTAGAATCTTAGTATAGCAATCTGATGGTGTAGGCAACTTAAAGTAATTATAAAATTAGACAAAACTATTTGCAGAAGTTGAAACGCTTATTGTATTTGTCATAGATAGCATCATACAAATCGCATTTCCTTTTTTTTTATCTAGAACCCTTATCCCATCACTGCACATAACGCATATATTGGAAGTATTATCAACTATAATGTAACTTTTTTGAAAGCTGAACTAATTTTCATAAAATTCTGCCTGACAGTATATGATGATGACATTTACCTTAAAGAGTTATCATTGGGACGTCTACTTAAGAACTTACAATCACACTAGATGCTAAAACTTACGCCAGGTAACTTAGTGGAAAAATACGGGTTCCGAAATTCCAGTACAAAATTCTTTAGGGTTAACAAGTTTTAAGAATTCATGTAACCCCTGAACATCGTTTCTTTAATCTACAAATTCGGAGCTTAACTATTGACGAAACTGGCGCTTGCGCTTCTTACTTCAACAAGAATGCGATAATAACTTTCTAACGTAAAGCTCCAAATTGTTATTTGACCGCCTAGTATCATATTAGTATACGGAGAATGGGTCGGGCCATAGTTTCAGCGGTACAGTATATATTACTGATCTACCGATTGGATGAAGCTTTGGGTGGTGGTTTCTTAAATACCTAGGTAATAGAAAAAAGGACTAGAAATTGTGAACAATTGTATAGTTTGAAAGGGCACTACACTGTTTAAGCAGGATATGAATTGCCTACGAAATTTCTTGAACCTCATATACCGAAATGGCGAACGGTAATGCACAGCGGTGCGGTTAGTTATTTTGCAAGGTGATCTCAAGAACCTTTTACGTAATATCTACATTAAAGGTGTTAATTTAGATAATGATCACGATACCTTTTTCTAAATATCAAAAAATGACAGCACTTAAAGTTTCTAATACTTTAAGTCCGAGAAAAAACAAATCCTCCATAATGTCTTTGGAACACGCCCGGTACATCAGCTTCAAGCTAGAAAAGTAACTTATGTTTAATAAGGACGACAGTCGATTGGGATTAGTTAATAAAAAAGAACTAGAAATATTAGCAGTACGACCCTATACAATTTACAAGAAGATTTGCTTACCAACATTTCTCCCAAGAAATAATTCACATTTAGAATACCCAAAAATACTCAACATTATTTATTAAACCATCAGTTCATACTATTTATAAAAGTCATACGAAGGGTGCTGCATATGTTTCGGGAATCGAGTACTACTATCGTTGTTAGAGAATCATAGATGCCACTAATGTAAAATTTGAGATTTTCTAGGTTATGTAGTATTGACAGTTGAATAAAACATCTTTTGGTAACGTATGTATTTAAGAGTAAAATAAAAAGTTATCGACAAAATGGAGTTAAATCACGAACGTGTTCGTGCAATGGTTTTTTATGATTTTAAAGGTAATTTAACCGAACAACAATGTATGGATCGTCTTGTTTCGGCTTTTGGTAACGATGCACCATCCAAAGCAACAATTTATCGCTGGTTTTCAGAATTCAAGTTTGGTCGCCGTAGTCTCAGTGACGAATTTCGCGAAGGTCGTCCGCGAAGTAGTGTTGTTTCAAAAAACATTGATGCTGTGGGTGAGATGATTGAGATGGATCGGCATGTGACTTACCATGAAATAGAATCGAATCTTGGCATTGACATGAATTAAATATCAACGATTTTGCATGACCATTTAGGCGTGAAAAAATTATGTGCTCGGTGGATTTTACACAATTTGACGGAGCCTCAAAAAGTGTCTTATTTTGAATGGAGCAAGGACATGCTGAAAAAATTTAACCGTGGTGCTTCAAATTTGGTTTATAACATCATTACAGGTGACGAAACTTAGACTTATACATATGAGCCAGAAACAAAGTAACAATCACGCGTTTGGGTATTTCAAGATGAATTGAATCCAAAAAAAGTTGTTCGTTCACGAAGTGTTTCAAAGAAAATGGTCGCAACATTTTCCAGTGTCACTGGTCATCTAGCTACCGTCGCTTTAGAGGATCGTCGCACGATCAAGGCCGATTGGTATACAAGCATTTGCTTACCGGAAGTTATCAATGAAATCAAAAAAACTAATGCAAAGACGCCGGATCATCTTGCACCATGACAGTGCATATTCAAACATAGCATCACAAGCTGTGGATAATTTGAAGCCGTAAAAGGTAGAATTAATGACTTATTGTCGATACAGTTCAGATTTAAGTCCAAATGATTTCTTTTTATTCCCGGTTGACAAAAATAAAATGCGTGGAACCCGTTTTTTAACACCTGAAGGTGCTGTGGAAGCATTTTAAACTCACATTTCTGTTATATCATCTTCGGAATGGAAAAAGTGCTTCAACTGGTTCGCAAAGGGAAAATATTTTGAAAATAATAGAAGCATTATTACTGTATTTTCATTGTGCTTTCATACCTATTCCTGAAATAATAGCACCGCCCCTCGTATAGTAATTTATTAAACATATAATCTGTATTAGTTTTTGGATTTGGTATTTTGGTCGGCTTTGAGTCAGCGGTGCTACCCGTATTATTAATAAAGGTAAAAATAATCGGCAAGTCAAAACTTTTATAAGTTTCAACATTAAACAAAGTTTTACCATTCAAATATATCCCAAATTTTGTTCCCTACACGGGATTTTAAATTTAATAATTAATCTGAAAGCAAGAAAAGCAAATCTAATCTGAAATAACATCAAGGCTTTATAATTAGATCGCAACATTACATTCGAAAATTTTACTCTAACACAGTTTCTGCCGTCAGATTTAAATTTTCTTAGCACTAAAAACAAACATTGCTATATTTATCCTTGATAAATAAATTATTTAAAAATGATACTAGACCAAATTCAAAACCTTGGAGAATAAAGTAACTGCTTGAATAAACAAAATTAAGAGATTTATTGTCTATCCACACGCTCACTTGCGTTGTAAAATTTTTAAGTAAGCCAGCAAAAAACCCTAAATATTAAATAATGCTACGCTATAGGTATACCTTAAATAATCATTGTATTATGGACAAAGGAGCGGCTAATTTCGAAGCACTTAAGATATTCCTTGGTAAGTTACGTTACCTTTTACGTGAAAATTTTGAGTTTAATTGCATAACCCAACATTGCCGTTGGTACTTCTAAATTTATAAATTTGACGTCAGCGAAATAATTTAAATGGTAAAGCTGACTTACCGCCCAAAAAGTGAGAAGATATCTTTATCGCTTCGTTAATTTGAGACTAAGGGTCTGTAGCCATACGTAGAACTAAGTTCGAAGATTGTTACAATCTTGATCACTGTAGACGATCCTGTGGTCAAAGCCGAGGAGAGACTCAGCATTCTAGTTCCTTATCTTCGATTGGAGAACGAACGATACATCGTGGACGCAAACCCTATAAATTGATAGCTTATTTTTTATAAGTCATAGTAAGTCTATATAAGTGGTGGAAAGAATCAATTAATTAGCTTGAATACAGGAACAAGAATACCGCACTTTCATCTTATAAACAATGGGTTTAGAAGGGTACTGCCACAGATTTTCAGGTAGATGCCAACAACATTTTCCAGTAATTGTAAGAATATTTCAAATATTAAAAAACACTGGCTCAATAACTATTAAAGCATTCGGGGTATTAAGGGAAACAGAAACAATATCGACAAAGAAACCAACGCTATTGATGCAATCCTGAATAATTCCAGAATTAGTGCTCAAGGAGATACAGAAAATTTAAATTTTCCACAAAGTTTTGTTTCGCGAGTGTTACTAGGATGTTGAACCTGGCATAGTTCTTCAACAGTAATTGCGCTGAAGGGCTGGTTTTAGGTGCCTCTCAAAAACAAGAGAACCTAAAAGAAAGAATGTGCGTCGAAGTAATAATTCTTTGTCCTCTTATGCACACCCATAGATCATTCCCAACTTGTTCATAGCCTCAAGAACAGTTTTATTTATAGGTTGCTAATTGAAAATGTACTAACCATGAAAACGTTAATCAAGTGATCAGCTTGATTCAGATTAAACAGCTATGAACCATTTAACAGAATGTTTATTAAACAAAAACTTAGCTTTTATACAATTCTATAACCTAGATGGACTTGTTTAACTTCATTAAGTTCTTGCAACATTGTTAACAATAAATTTCGTACCAACTTTTAATTTCTATGTTTATAATAAATCACAGTTCAATTTTATCTTAAACTAATGCTAGACATTTTCTCTATTTTTATCTCTAATTCTGTTTATCTAACTTTTCTGAATTACGAACATTTCCATGAATTTCTTAAATAATTTATTTTTGTTGCAATTTGCTATCGTGCTGAACTTGCGTGCCAGCAAATTTCGTAACCTTATATTTCCCATGAATAAACATTTACTCCGTAGGTTAAAATAGATTTTTTATGCAGTAATTCAACCTAAATTTCATTCTGATTGAAATACTTTTAAATAATCCTAATTTTACTGGTAATCCTTATTATTTTAAAGTGTTTCAGACACCAAGTGCTAAATAGGAACTTCATTCGTACCATTTTTAACGGGTACACTCACTAGAGTCGCGGGATTCTAGCCAACGTAGAATTTTGTTATTTGTTCTTGCACCGAGGTGTTGAAGATCCTAACTGGAATGATTTATAGACTGATGAACCTCACTTCACTAAAGACGGAATCAACATACATAACAGTCATGGGTGCCCTATCGATGACCCACAAGCTATCACTCAGTTTCGTTTTCTTTAGCGATTTAGATTAATACTTGCGCTGGAATATCTACAAAACATCTACTGAAAGTTGAAACCCTTGCTAATCGATTAAACTTCTAACAATTTAAAAATAAATAATTCTCCAAAATGTTACGTTAGGAATTCGTCTATTGATGTGGTACCAACATAAAGGGGCATTTCGCAAGGGCTGCTACTATATGGCCAAAATTTATACTATTCTGAAAGATGGAATGGTCGTGGAGGACAAATGGCCGCTGAGACGTCCTGATATAAACCCCTAAAATTTTTACATCTGGGTACAAATGTAGCACTTAGGCAGTTTCCCAATTGATATTCGCGAACAACTCTTATAAAGGATTATTAATGTCTCCAATAAAATGCATACAATAACCACATTGTTTTAATATGCAAATCATGGATTCGCCCCGCTCATGCTTGCATCAGAGCTAAAGTGACAAATTTTGAGCAATTTTGATACTGTTATTATTTAATTTGTTTGGTAATGTTAATTTAACTTTATTTTACTGGTTAATATGATGTGTTATACGTTACATTAAATTCTTGTTTAAAAGGCATGATTAATTGATGAGTTAAAAAAGTAACAGGTGAATGTTTACTTGATTGACAATGACATATAAATTATCATGTAATAATTTTAAGCAGTAAAATCGTAACAGTTCCATCTCTGTCCTTTGTACTGAAGAAAATGAAAAACTTTTAATATATGAGTGTTCTTTTTATGTTATATGTATGCAATAATAGGATAGCCTGAAGTATTTGTTTAAACTCCATTGAAGTATGGAGAAATACCCTATTTAAATGCTCTTGATAGAAACATTCCATAATATCAAGTGTACTTCTGGTTGCTATAATTTACATTCCCTTATGTTCCGTTACAAAATATTTATTACTTAAAGAGATGAAAGTTCAAAGGAAAAGCATTAAATAAGAGATATGGTAGCGATTACAACTGTTAGATATAAAAATTTATATTTTCCGAAAGACTGTGACCGTGAATTAATATACAAGGAATTTTGTTACAAAATCGCTAATAATATGACGCAAGGAAACCTTAACGATCCAACTGTTAAACCATTTTATTTCCATAAACGTTCTATAAAAGTTCTAAATATTAGGTTTTCTATATTTAGTATTTATAATGTAATGTCTAACAAAGAGGTCATGTCAAAATTAAATGTGTATTATACTTTTACTACTTCCGTTTGCATCACTTCGTGTTTTAATATGCGTTTGTTTTGTTATATCTAATTTCAGCTGTTATCCTATAATCTACTAACTTGGTGTTGTTTATATGTCTGTTTTCCCTTAAATTCGACTGAGGAATTGTGTACTCCTATTATAGAACAACTTTGTTGAACTTATTAGTCTTATAAGACAATCTTTAACAAATGAATGAACCTTCGTTTCTAGTATCGCCTTATGTTTACAAACTGCTGCTGAAAAATACACCAAATATTTATTTATGTTGTGTATGTAAATTGTATTAAACAAGTATCGTTCTTAAGATTAATACTGCCGCTGAAATTTTCAACAACATACAACTAATCAGATTTAGAGGTTATTTTTGTTTATTTATTGCATGTATATTATTACATGCTTTTATTCAACTCACTCTGTCCGTATGACCAAATCATCGATTTTTCTCCCACTTCCCGATATCCAATTGAGCTGAAATTTTGCACAATCATTTATATATATATATATATATATATATATATATATATATATATATTCCATGACAATACATGAATTAATCATAAAAATGTTA
>JAHWXV010058413.1:0-16981 GCA_024586415.1 Phrixothrix hirtus | reverse complement strand
AAACAACCGTTTCGGGCGAACTTAATAAATATAAATACAAGTATTTTCGGCGTGTTCGTATTACTAACACGAGTAATGACGTACTTAGAATGAAGTAGACTGTGAATGCAGAGCCACCTAAAGTCCGCCGGCAAATGAACGGGCAGCAGTGCTGCCTACTGGTGTTCGCCGGCATTTTGTGGTTTCCAATTTTTAGTATAGGCTTGAGCAATCTGTTTATATAAAATCATTGCCTATAGTTACCAAATAGTTATTCTATGATTTCATTATTAACCAATTGTACTGACGTTGTTGTAAAAATACTCTGTTCCCACATTAAAATACAGAAACCTGATATACCTGTCATAATTATTCATTTATTTATTATGCAAATTCGACAAATTCCTAATATACAAGTTTGTACTATGAAAATATATTATCGCGATCGGTATAATTCCTAAAATTAATGACTTTTAAGGACCGTGCAGCAAAAAATTAATGATTTTTAAGGGCCCTTAAAAATGAAATAAAAATTAAGCAGTTTTTAATGACCCTACGAACCCTGTATAGGTAAAAATGTGTCAAAATTTTAGTGAAATACACATTTCTGGAGTCCTGAATCCGAAATATCTATTTACATTGTCTAGACGGTATCTCAAAGAAAATCTGTAAAGCGAGTAACCGGAAGTAATTTCTCCGTTGAACAAGAACTGTAACTATAATAACTATATAATAATAGCTATAATAATAACTGTAAAAGTTCTAGCCAAATGAAAATTTATATTTGAGTTAAAGACTACTTTCATATGCAAAATTGAGAATTTGGTTAAACTGGGATAACCGGAAGTACCACTTCATTTC
Source organism: Phrixothrix hirtus (assembly GCA_024586415.1). Classification (NCBI taxonomy): domain Eukaryota; kingdom Metazoa; phylum Arthropoda; class Insecta; order Coleoptera; family Phengodidae; genus Phrixothrix; species Phrixothrix hirtus. Next base: position 16,141 of record JAHWXV010058413.1, on the reverse strand, counting down.
TGTCATTTTTAGTTTTTTTTAGTTTTCGAGATTTTCTTAAATCGGCTGAAATGATGTTTTTAAACTTAATACATTTCTTAGCTATGTAGTTGCGTTTTATATGAACTAAACGGTTGCTGTAATAAATTTCCAAAAATCGACTAACCGGAACTACTTGAAGTATGGAATTGTGAACAACGTATCTCGAAAACTAAACATCGTAGTAAAATTAAATTTTATATTTAAATTTAGTACTTTCCTGACACGTTCTAATGAGAATTTTGTTAAATCTAATGACCAGAAGTGCCTCTTTATTCTTGCGATTTTCTACACAACAGCTCTAACGATTTTATCAAAACCTGTTATGTCGTTTACAGCTATTATGATCTATTACGTTAATTTTAAGTTTCTCTGAAAAATTTGTTGAAGCGAGTTATCGGAGAAAATCTCCGGAGTTAAGTAGCGTTTTTCGTGTCCAGTAACTTGGACGGTGCGTATTGCAATAATTGTTTCCAAAATAAAAGTAAATAATATTTTAATCGTTTGTGGATATTACTTGCATATCTATAATCCATAAGAGTAAGTCATGTGCTATCTCACCAGTTTTTTTATATTATTTTGGTTTATATGTCTGTACTAATATTTTAAAGCCAAGATGTGTATTTTTATGTTCGAGATATTTAAGGAAATATTGGACCTACGTTTAAAATCTTTGACCATTGGAAATGTTATTTCTTAGGGATGGGCATATGTTATGATGGCAGAGGTTGACGTGAACGAGGGTGCGTTTCCGAGATTAAAAGGTCAAATATTGTTTCAAATGAAATGATATAATTTGAAATAGATAATGTTTAGATAGCAGAAAGCTATGTATGGAGGGATGTTTACAAGATTTAAATTCAAACGAAATGCTATATCCTTGCGATGTAGACGGTTCTAACATCTATTTAATTGTTGTTTGGACTTCAGTGCTTCGTTAATATAACAAAATTTCTTAAATTTAATCTTATATTTATTTTCTATTTCATCTCACTTCTACCTTGTTTTCTTAGTTAACTAATGTTTCATGTACTATTTAGTTCTATATCTAGGGGGAGGGGTCTGCGTTCACTTCGATGTATAGAAAATTACTTTTTTAGCTTTTGAAGGTAAAACGGCTATGATCAATTTTCATCGGGATATCAACTTGGGAAAGTGGGTATAACTCCTGAATCCGCCATTTTGTTGATCTAACAGACGCATTTAGTGTATTTGCAGCTGATTTATATTACTATAATTATTAGATTAGTAACTACCTACCTTCTTAGAAACAAGTGGATGTGAAAAAATTTATCTAAGAGCGATAAAGCAAGAGTATCTATAAGGAAGTGTTTAGGGTAATGAAACCACACTTGTATAACAACTATATTTGAAAATAAAAAATCTGGTGTGAAACAACACACGACTTTCTCTTACCTACATAGATATACAAATATGCAAATATTCACAAATAATTAAAATACTATTTGTTTATTTTGGGAACTATAATTGTAACGGTCACCCATCCAAGTTACTGGACACGTAAAACTTTGCTTTACTTCAGAGATTTTCTCTGATAACTCGCTTCATCGCATTTTTTCAGGAAAATCTCTGAGTTGACGTAAAAGGCTGTCAAGGGCATAACAACCGTAGCATGTTTCAAAAAAATTGTTAAAAACGTTTTAGAGAAAATCGCAAAAAACTTAAAAATCGCAAGAATAAAGTGGTACTTCCGCTCATTCAATTGTAACTAAATTCTTGCAGTTTCATGTACAGAAGATGTAAAATACAAACATAGTTTTTGATTTTCATACAATGATTACTTTTTGCGATACATTATTCACAACTAATACGCCAAGTACTTCCGGTTACTCGATTTTCAAAAATTTGAGAAAGTCCTTGCTTAATATAAAACTAAATTAAGTAGCTAAGAAATATACTAAGTTTAAAAACAATCGTTAGAGTGGATTTCAAGAAAACCCTGAAAATAAAGAATTCGGAAATTATCTAAAAATGATCGAAATAAAGTGGTACTTCCGGTTCTGGGATTTTAACCAAATTTTTATTTTGTAAAAGAAGGCAGTTGTGACCGCAAATATAAATTATTATTTAGTTAGGGCTTTTAGTTTCATAGTTATTGTATTCAGAGTTAACAATGAAAGAATACTTCCGGTTACTCCATTTATAGAAAACTTTTTGAGCAACCGCCTAGATTATATGAAAGTGTCTTAAATACTTAATAAATAAAATAAATTTTAAAAAAATCGTTAGAGCCGATTTCGAGAAAATGTCGAAAACCGAAAAATTCGGAAAATATCTAAAAATGATAGGAATAAGGTGGTACTTACGGTTATTCAATTTTAATAAAATTCTTGATTTAGTACAATAAGGTGATTGTAATCTTAAATACAAATTTTCATTCAGCTAGGGTTTTCAGTTTCATAGTTATTTTAAACAGACTTAAAGGTGAAAGTACTTCCGGTTACTCGACTTACGGAAAATTTTATGAAAAACCACCTAGATTATATGAAAGGGCATTAAATTTCTAAGAAATATAGTAAATTTTAAAAAAATCGTTATATCCGATTTCTAAAAAATCTCGAAAAACGAAAAAATGACAAGAGTAAAGTGGCACTTCCGGTTTTCCGTTTTTGTAAAATTGTTACAGTTGTGTGGGACGATGGATGGAAACTCAAATATAAAATTTTGTTATTCTAAGACTTTTGGTTTTCGAGTTCACAGACACACATGCACGCAAGCACGCCCGCACGCACGCTCTCACGGACACACGCACGCACGCACAAACACGAACGCGCGCACGCACGCACACACACACACAGGCCAATTTTCAAAAACATTATTTTCGTACTCAGCGGCCCGGAAACGTGTATTTCCACTCAAATTTGGACATCAAAAATTTTGGTCAAAAACAATACTTTCTCTTTTATCTATATTTCATATAGGTAATAGAACACATGGAAATTGTTGATCACTTTTAATGAAATTTTCAGAAAATACCTACTTTGATGAAACAAAGTAACGATTAAAATTTGAATAAAACCTATCTGTCGGTCGTTGTTGTTGTTTTTTTTTTAATTTGTAACAATAAATTTTATGAAATAAAATAATCGTGTGTAATAATTGTCAATTTTGCTACTTTTTTCCACTATTTCCGTCGCCAACATGAAAATTATCGGCAAATAAATGATTTTTGAACGTGGACTTATGCTTGAAAACATTTCTGGCGGTGTGAATCGTGATGTTACAACGTGATAAGATGTTAGTCCAGATGGTCCGCAAAAGGGGTTAAACAACCTCGCCCTTGATTTGGACGTCTCTGGGTGACTACAGCTCGCGAAGAACGTCGTATAAAACTTTTGGTCACAAGAGATAGATTTTCCATAACTCGGTTAATTGCAATTGACTGAATGGAAGGTGTAGGATGCAGAATGTCAATGTCAGCTATTTATCGCCGGATAAAATCGTATGGACTGCACTCGTACCGCCCATTTTTGTTCTTTTTCATTTGACCCCACTTCACCGTGGCCGCAGACTAGAATAGAGCAACGAAAGAGAGAATTGGGCACAAAAATGGCATCAAATTGTGTTCAGTGACGAATCTTGGCTTTGTTTGTAGGCCCACGAAGGGGGTCAGGCGAATGCGTGGAATAGCAAGAATTCAACATTTTTTGTGGAACGCAGCACAACCCTCACACTAGAAGTGATGAATGGGGTGAAATATTATATGCTAACAGATCATCCTTGGTTTTTATTGACGGCAACTTAAACGCGGTCAGATACTTTGTCAATATGTTAGATCCTGTTGCACTTCCATTTTCTTGGAAAATGGGGGCTGTAAGATTCCATTTTCCAACAAGACAAAGCGCGCCCACATGGGCTTCACCACGCTTTTTAGAAGAATCTAACGTTGTCTTTTTCCCATGACCTGATTGGTCGCCTGATTTGTCACCCATTGATCATGTATGGGATGTGATCGGCTGAATGATTTACCACACCTTCCAGACAACTTGCACCATCTTCAGCTGCGCTTTTGGGAAGCTTAGAATGATACACAAGAAGTCAAGTTGAAGATGTCCAATACAACTATAAAAATTAATTTTTACAATTCAAAGCTTTAGTACATTAATATCTGTTCTTCATACATAACTTAAGTAACTAAGATTTTTTTTAAATTAAAAAACGTTTTATGATACGCTTATAAAGTAAGCGTAATATTAATTGTTATAATTTTATACATCTAGGTATTAAGGTATGTAAATACATATGTATATATGTATATAACCAAAACTTTATTGCTACCGTTAAATTCCACTCATTAGCGTATACTTACTAGTGAATTTTTGGCCGCTATTGCATACGTAGTAATAATTTATATACAGGGTGTCCGAGATATAAGAAGCATTATTTAACATATGTGTACCCAAGCCCTTTGTGAACATAAATCTGTAGAAATTTTTCGTAAATTTTCGCCTAAAAATCTATCATTGATTCAGACCTGTTATATCATTTACCATGAAACGTACTTACAAACATAAATATTACTGTTTTTGTTGTTAAAATATCATGTTACCCTTACTATTAAAGTACTTTTTCGAGTCAAGGTCGCCAGCTGTTTTAATAAAAAGCAGTAGAACGTATTTCTTTAAATAATCTAAGTTTGCCTGTATGTAGTAAAACACTATTTCCTATTAATTATAATTATTATCAACTTCGTTAAATAAATATCTTAAATTGACATAAGTTTTATTTACATTAATTTGTATGAACATAGTTTTTACTGAAAATAAATTACCCAAAATTTTAATGAATTCATATATGCAAATATTAATAACATGAAGATATTTATCACAATAATTTAAGTCGTGTTAAAGCGGCTTTGTAAAAGTGAAAGTTATATAAAAATGTGTCCGTATTCAATAATACAATTGTATACATATTAAAAATGGTATCTATTAAATAAAAACCTTGTTTTTATTTTAAAGAGTTTATAAACTTGCACAATTAACACACACTAGAGAACTTTTAAGGTAGAAAATAAAACTTTTATACGGTAATTAGTGGGAATTCTTAACATTTAGGAAAATTCATTATTGAAATCGTATGTGTCATACCGAAGCCGTTCGTTCGGCAGTAGACCAAATTAAAAAGCAGGGGCGGGCTGAAATCTTTAAATGCAAATATTTCAAAAACTATGCAATGTATACACATAGTTTATAATCGTTTTTTATCGCGCATATTAAGATGTGTCTGCTGTTAAAGTAATGTACTTTATATCGTGGACACTCTGTATAATGGAAAACGTAGGATATTGGAATTAAAATTATTTTTTATCGTTTATATTATAATTGGTACTTACGGAATATAGAAATGACAACACTGCTAAACCATCTGGATGTTCCGTTGCAGCTTCAAATGTTCCATATGATTTCTCAAAAAATACCATATGCAGTTCTAATGGAAAGCTAAAAGATTAAGTAAAATTATAAACAAAAACGAAATTCTAAATTATAGACAATAAACAAATTATTATAAAGTATAGGTAGATACCTGCTATTATTAATAGTATTTTCTGATCCTTCGGTATCATTAGCACCCCAATGAAAATGTAATTGAACAAATTCATATTCAGTAATTAAGGGACCTCCACTTATTGTAGGTATTTGGTCAGATTCTATAGTAAGCACCACTAAAAAGTTTATCAGTCAATCATTTATATTCAAGTAAGTCGCTTTGCATTAATAGTCTTAATACTAAGGAAGGACGTAAAGTTAATTATTACACATGCTTTATGCAATAATATATCTAAAGGTAATTATGAAGCCCAGAATAGGAGCAAGAGCAAGCTCGAGATTTTAGCATAGAATATAAATTATCTTGTCATTTAGATACATTTTAAAATCCACCGACAAACTTGTACCGTGTACGCGGGAATAGTTCTAAATCAAAAATAAAACATTCTTTTTACGAAGGTCCTTGTCGTTTTCAAGAAAACTGATTTTAAAATAATACTAGAGAATTGTGGGAAAGCCATTGCAATAACACAACAACTGAACGTCTCATCATAACACATGACGCAGTTGTCACGTAATTCTGAAACAGTAAATGTAAAAAGCCTCGCGTTTATTTACAAATGTTCTATGTAATGTTAAATTAACATACTTTTTGTATTTTATCAAACACTTTTAAACAATAGTGTTTATGTTTTTCGCTACCGAACTGTAATAATTTTTTCTACTCGTTAATATTGAAGTATGTCATTTACCCATCGATTGCAGTGGTTGAAATTCAATTTCAACAGCTAGTGTGGTTGAAATTGACGACAATCAATTGTTATAAATACACGCATTATAAAATAGCATGCTATAATGTATTTTTCTATAAAAATTAACGTTATCTTAAAACATAATTGAATTTTTAATGCGTATTCGCATGTGGCGCTGTTTACATAATTTTGTTCTATTTTCAGTTTATTTCAAAACTTCGTAGAAAAAATCGTATATGCAACGCGTGGAAGAATGCATTTCAACTGCTCGAACATTTTTGCACTCGCTCAATGGCTTCGCCATCTCGCTTGTGAAAAAAACCACCTCGCAGTTAAAATGCAACTTCTTCCACTTGTTGCATAATATACTATTAGTTCTGTTTTTATTAATATAATTACATTTAAATTTAAGTTTAACATCGTGTTTGTGTATTATGGATAGATTAACTAAACTGGAAATGACAGATTTGTTTTAATTTAATGTGTAGCATTTTGAATATTTCTTGTAAAAAGGTAAGCGTTTCTTTATTTGATGTATTGTACAACTACATTATAAGATTTTTAAAATACTTTGTGTTTAAATAAACTAGGCCATTATCAAAATTATTAAAATAATGATGTACAATATTTACAATACTTTACGGATTTTGAAAATTAAAATGTTCCAAAAAGGAAATATCAAAAGCATGTTTCTTAGTGTAATTAAACGCGTTTAAACTTAAGCGTTAAATTTATTTCTACAAATAAATAAAGTTGTAGGTTATTAATATTAATGACCTATATTGGAGTATGTTAGTGTACGCAAGAAGCAAATACACTCTGTAATTTAATATTAAAATGACAGGTTATTATTTACGACATTTATGTAGACGTATTTATTTCTATTCAAATTTTCCTACAGTTCTCAAAAGTTGGCGTTTTCAATTTTTCCAAAAAATTGTTCTATTTTATCTGATTTTTTGTTAATGAATGTGGTAAGGCCTCTACAGTGCCGTGCTAAAGCTTGTCAGCGGATTTTAAAATAACCCTGTATAGTGTAACGAAAATGAAGTTTGATATTCGATTATATGACCCTGGAATTACATCGGAGCAAATTTCATTTTATTATTGTTTCTTGTTTTAAATGCACTATTCGAAGTTTTGTAATACGCTATCGCTTTTCCTTTAACTGCTTAATTTTAATTAATATTATTGTAACCTTGAACTTTGTGTATTTTTATTTCATAACAACAGATAACGTTACCCGCTCAGAAATTAAGTTTGGCCACGATGCTGATGAAGCATGTCCGGAAATTAATGCTACATTACATTTGGGTTGCTAGGAAAATAATGGCTAGATCGGCTTTTACTTTTGTCAATTTGCTTTTGCTTAATAATGGAAGAACGCTTCATCTGGTTGTGAGAGATTGAAGGTTTGTTGGTTCATTTTCTGAACCCGAAAGGTGATTGTAAATTCATTGTTCATATTAATCAAAAACATGTGATACTGAGAAGTTGCAATGATGACAGCGATAAGATGCATTCTTCACAAGACAGAAGAACAAATCGGCATTTGAGGATAATCAATAGCACGATATTACCTTTGAAGTATTTAAGAATAAGGTGTACGTAGTTCAACCGAAGTATTAGCTTAAACAAGATGACATAGGTGCTAAGTGTTTGAAGTATTAACGGATACAAGAAAACTCGAATGTTACTATTTCACAGCGAAGAGAACTGATCTTTTGAAATCCATTGTAAGTGAAGACAAAACCTAGCTTGATCATCAAACTCGCACAAGTCAAATAGATAATGAAAGAGTTCGCAGAGTCAAGAGTCAATAAAAATATTCTGTTGTAAATATAAAACTACAAATTGGTGACAAATCTAAACCACACGCTGGGTTGAAAAATACGTTGAAAAAAAAAGAGAAAATGGCTTAAATACTTCAGAAGAAAATTTCCAAGGCTTAAATTTCATTGAACACGTATAAAAGAATTAGTGAAATTTGAAAAGTAAGTTCTTTAATAACAACTATTTGTAATGAATACTAAAAAGAGAAATACAAAATATAGCAAAATAAAAATATAAAGATCATTAATGGCATTTACTCAAAACGATTTTAAACTTATAATTTGAACGATGAACCCCATCGATATTACGAAAATTTTGAAATATAAATAGTGATATATTAATATTAGGTACAATTTTAAATTACAAACACTAATAAATTTAAAATGAAAAACTGATAATTAATTAAGAAACTAAATAATGCTTTCGGTACCTAAATCCTAATTTATGCGTTTGAATAGAAACATTAAAGCAATAACAATAAATATTCAAGGTCATAAAATATTTGTTACTTATATTGTTTAAATTCATAAAAGCAAAATGTATAAAATTGTCCTGGCCAAAAGCTTTCATCTTCACAATAAGATTCACTATAAGGGCAATGACATATATGATCGTCAGATGTTATGAAATATAAAATGCAAAAGTATAAACAATTTAATTAAATTGCCTAACAAAATAAATTATAGCTGAATAGTTATAATTAATAAATATTTTTGTTAATTATGTACTAAAACATAATCAAAGAGTGAATTGTTCTTGCAGCAGAAAAACACAAATCTGGCGATGAAAAAATTTAATACTGCCCAGATGTATTCATTTTAATCTTTACTTGGAAGTAGATAGAATTAGACAACACCGGATCCAACTCCTTACCTCCTAGTAGTGTAGGGAAAGTAACATGCGTGATGTCAAACTTTTACTACCGCCACGTTTAGCATTTTGGCGGGAGAGGGGGCGTCATATCAAAACTTTGTTGCCAGGAAATATAGATCGTGTTTGGTATGAAATTAATCGAAAAGAACCAGACAGTTATAAAAAAACTATTTCTAGGGAATTTTCTTATGAAAAATACGTCACTAGATATAGAGAGATTGAAATATAACTAACATACAAAATTGGGAAAATGACAGTTGCCAATACAACAACGAAGTTTGCAAGCTCGAATTACCGATGTGTCTATGTGATTTTCAGTCCTTCGTCAAGGAACTCTCAATTTTATGTTAGATATTCCAATATATCAAAGAAGCAACAGGTCACGTGTGTGACAATTTAAAGTAAATTCAATTATTAGTGCTCAACGATATATTTTAAATCAAAGCATATATAAATTACCCTTAGCGATCAATCGCGAACATAAAATACTGATACTATATCAAAGGTATACTAATATTCCCTATAACGTTCTATCCAGTACTATCTATTCTTGTAATATCCGTTTACTGATGAAGAATTTTACAAATAACGACGTAAATTAAAAAAACTTTAAACTTTAAATTTGGTTTAAAATAATAATATTAATGAATACACTAGAGCATTACATATACACTGAAGGATACCTTGCACTATATTAGATACGAAGTCATGACAGGGGGTTGCAGACGTTTCATCGTTGTTGCTTAAATTTTAAACGTTGGTAGGTGTTTGAGGAAATGAGTAATAAATCTAAACCCAAATGTATCTAAGAACAACAATTACTTAAAATAGCGTAGAATTTTTGACACAGTTTCTACTTTCATGCTTCATGGGTGCAGCAAACGAAAGTTTATTTAATTCATAGACATAATAAGAAACAAATTTAAACAAATTGTGCTATTCAAAGCATGAGGCATGATAAAAATACATTCTTAGTTAAAATAAATAACCAATATGTGGTGGTCTACATACAATTTGGGGGGGATCTCTCTTTTATTTATGTAACGAGAAAAAGCGTAGTTCTACAATTTAGGGATGGAGAATCTAGATTCTAGATTTAGTGTTTGGATCCTGACAGCCACTACCTTGCAAAAATAAGTTAGATATGTTCTATAAATACGTAAATATTTTTTGTTAAATTTTTAACGCTTCTGTAGCATTAATTTTCGGATATGCTTCGTGTTTTGGATATGAAAGAAACTCACCAGTATGACCATTATTTTTCATAGTAGCAAAGTTAGGTTTCCAATCAAAATTTTTAAAAGCCATAATAGGAAAATGTACAGCCTGGACTTGTTGTTCTACGATATTAATTGGACTTTGATGTTTCCCAACGCAGTGTGAATATTTTTCTCCCCAATGGCTTGGTCCTAAAAGTTAAAAAAGTATACATTATCATATCGTCATTGAAAAAGCATTATTTTAATCTATTCTGAATATATACTACTTACTGTTTGTTCGAATGTGTATTATTATAGATTTTAGAGTCAGCATTATTATTATTATATTATACATAGTTTAATAAAACTAACGTAAATTTATAAATAATTTAAGTTTCAATCATTAATAAATTATAAGAAAAATGTATTTATCTTAAAGGAAATACATTATTTCGTGATAGCCAAGAAATTTTAAATATTTTTAATACTATTTCCTTTCTAATAAGTAATGTGAAGTATGCGTCTGAGTAGGTAACATAGATTTCTTTCCTACTATGTTGTATAAACGTTTTAGTGTCAACTAACATTGTCAGAATTGAAAGAGCCGAGGCAATCCCTGGAAATAAATAATGCATTTTGCTAGATTGGTTGGGGTAAGCCGTTTTCCTAAAGACTGTGCTGTAGCCTTAAAGATAGTTATAGTCTAACTTTCCTATGAAACAGTAGACTATTTAATAGTTATTTTCGATACAAATACGCTGTTAGCCCGTACTTCAGGCCCGAGATCGATTTTTACAGAACGAGGCATAAACCGAGTTCTACAAAACAGACCAAGGGCCTAAAATGTAACAGCGCACGAGTATCGAACAATATTTTTTGTGTTCGTTTAAGCATATTCCGAATAAATACTAATTTATTGTAAATTTTGAGGTTAATTGTGACAATTGTCAAATTATATTTAGTTATATACCACTTTTCTTGTCATATATTTTGAAAAACAAATAAAATCATTTTTAACTTAATCATAATGCAACCAACAAATTTTCTAATTAAATACTGGATAATTACAAAAATAATTCCTAATATTTCCCAGAAAATATTCAACCAAATTACAGTCACCTTTATAATATATTATTTTGTTTCATTCAAACTTGACTTAATCCTTAACGCAGTTACTTTTATTATTTTTTGAAACAGTCATCAGTTAGTTAATTACTTTTCATTTTCAATTTATTATTGTCTATTTGTAATAAAATTGTTCCAAAGAAGATTTTTTGTCTCAATTTTATTACCATGCGTTTGTAACCATTAAGTGGAAAGTCGGTGTAAACTATTTAAAATTAATTTTATTGATATATTTTATCTCTTTTTGGTTTCTCTCACTCTATACGAAATATAGTATAAAGAAAATTGTTTTCGGTCAAATTTTCGCAGCCCAGTTTCAAACGAAAATATATGCGTGTATCGGTGGGTGTGTGAGTGCGTGTATGAGATTATACATGTGCGTGTGTATGTAATTGTGCGCATAGGCATGCGTGCACTCTTGCGTTGTACGCATGTGCTTGTGTGCAAGTGCGGACATGCAGGTTTGCGTGTATCCGCATTTTCTTAAACTTGTCACGTTTTCAATTTTCAATAAATTTTTTGAAATATTTACCTACGTATGTATTTACAAACATATTAAATGACTTTTCCTTAGCATTTTTAAAACGATAGTGCTGCATTTAAAAGCAATATTCGAGTCTCTATCGTTCTACAAGAGCTACAACTTTAATCGTTGGCCAAAACCGAACGAACGGCTTCGGTATGATGATTTCGGAGTACCATTAATTACTGTTCCAAGCCGTTTATTATAAATACACACTAATTACTATTTAAAATAAAATGTTTTATTTTCTTCCTTAAAATTTCTAGTGATGTTATAATGTTACAATTTCTTTAAAATAAAAACAAGGTTTTTACTTAATATACCATTTTTAACATTTAAATAAATTTCACTTTTACAAAGCCGCTTTAACACGAAATTTAATTATTTTTGATAAATATCTTCATATTATTAATTTTGCAATCACCTGTGTTGTATACATAATTCAAATTTTGTGAAAATAGTTAAAAATCTAAATGGTAAATAGATTTGATAAAATGTTACGTGTAATTTGTTTGCAGTAAAAAATAACTTCATATAAATTAATGTGGATTAAACATACGTCAATTTCAGATATTTATCAAATAACTTTATAATAATTAATGCATAAATAATTGTAATTAATAAGCTATAGTATTTTAGCACATACAAGCAAACTTAGATGATTTAAAGAAATACTTTCGACTACTTTTTATTAAAATAGCTGGCGATCGTGACTCAAAAAAGTAAATTCATACTTAATGTAAACCGATACTTTATCAACAAAAACAAAGTGGTGTTTATGTTTTTAAGAGTACGTTTAATAAAGGCCTGTATCCAGGATAGATTTTTATGCAAAAATTTACAAATATTTTTTTAATCAGATTAAAAATTTCTAAACATTTATGTTCACAAAAGGCCTGGGTACACGTGTGTTAAATAATGCGCTTTATATCCGGGACACCATGTATATTATAATATACCATCTTGAGCAAACTTGACTCTAACGCATGAGCGATGCTTATTTATACTGTTTTTAAATCGTAGAAGACTTTAATTTTGTGGACCTCTGTCATACTGTTATAAAAAAGATTGTCGGATGTGTAAATATAAGCATAAAGGGATAACGTAAATAGAGAACAAAGCACGGTGAACTTGTTTTTTCTGAACATTTGTCGCATCACAATTTGATCTAAATGTGCTTATTAGGTCCTACTTTAAAAAAATTATATTATCAGAAGGATTTTTGTTATTATTTACATTGTTGGCAATTAAATTTATAAAAAACCCATGTAATCATGTTTTTAAGGTGGGGGAATTTCGCGCCATAGAAACATTGTCGTGAAACTTGAAGTATTACTCATAAACAATAAAACTATTTGTTATAAATTGTACATAATATGAAAGAGTAAGGATAGGCTGTGTCATGATATAATTTGTGTCTTGATATTTTAATTTATATCGGAAAAAACATATGAGAAAAAGGTCAAAAAATTGAATAATGTATTAGTTTTTTATCACTATTAATATGGTAATTTTTTGAATTTTTTATACAGGGTGTTTCAGAAAATATGCCATTCCTTTTAAGGGCTGTAAGTATATCCTACAGACAGCCCAATAAACGTAAAATTAAAAAAAATACGAATACAAAACAGTCATTTTTTCTAAATATGTGCAACGAGCTACCTAAGGTTGCATTCAGACTAAAACTGTTAAATCATTCATGAAATTATAACTGACCTACTTAACAGTATCAATTTACAATAATATACACTTTTACAGTTGTAGCAGGCACATTGCGATTTGTTTATTGCAATAAATAACAGAATAAGGGGATTGCCCTTTCACACAATTGAAAAGAATTTAGAAATAATGTATAGAATTTTTTTAACCTAATTTTGAAGAAGTTATTTATTAATAACTGATAATAATAAAAATAGAGTTTAGTCATGCATCGTTCTAAGAAGATGTGTTTAAATGTTAAAATAGCTTAAGCGATTATTTATTGACATTTTTTTACTTTACACCTAAAAATAGAATTTCATTTTTATAATTGCGTGACATCATTCTACACTTAAAATAAAAATACTTTAAACACTTTGACACGTTTTAGATTTTTCTAGTTGGCTTTGTAACAGTATTCAGAGGAATAGAAAAATAATTTGCCCAATTCGACTTAGAATAATCAAACATTGCTTTATACGCGCTTCAAAAGCAATTTTTAAAAGTGATATTAGAGGAATATTGTAATAGTTAATACCTTTAAAACAATCTTATTGATCAGATTTAATGTAATTAATTACCTTACGTTTTAAAACTTTCATAACAGTTTTCCTTAACATTTTCCTTGGATACATAATTAATTACCTAAATGGCCAATTAGCTTGTCGTAAAAATTTTAGCTACATTATTACAAATTCCTTTAGTGTCATTTTTGTGAAATTGTCTTCGAAACTACAAATAATTAAAAATGTTAAGGTATGTTAATTCGCTTATAGATTTATTTCTCTTAATCTAATTTTTCATTTTACAGTTTTTAAATCCATATTAATTGAATCATACCTCTGTAAGTACTCCATTATTACAAACCTGTGCACAAATTTAGTAATATAAAAGAACCAATTAGTTAAACACGGCGTAGATGGACACAATTTGCGACTTAGTTTTTATTATTAAAACACTTGTTAGACAACGAAACGCATCTAGTAACTGACGTAAATTGGCATAATTTCGTTTATCAAAATATGGGTCATTGACATTTACAAAGGTGTATCATTTTAGAGTCTTGTTTTTATGCGCCTGCTTCGAAAGTTAAAATAAACACGTACAATTCTGCTCTATAACGGAAATGTTTATTTAGTAAGAAACACTTATTCGACGATATTTGTATATTTGAAAGTATGTGCATAGTCGACTCGTTATTATTAAAAAAAAAGGAATTTTTGGTATTTGTTTTTCTTTGAATTTTACACTTATTGGGGTGTCTATAGAGCCTTCTTTCATGCCATAAAAGGAATGACATATTATCTGAAACACCCTGTATATCATGATATTCATTGGTTGTCTAGTATTTAGAAAATCTAAAATACATACATTAATTTCTTGAAATAATGAAGCAACACTTAAAGTTTTGAAACTCTATAAAATCAATGCAATTTTAAAAGTGGCGCCATAATATCTAAGATATCGAGTCAAAGATAAAAGAACCGCGATGCGTCAAACGTAGTTCAGCGAATTAGTTTAGATGTTTTCCGTTTATAACCAAACGTATTAGAAAATTTTAATAATAAACAAAAAATGGTTTCTTAATTACTGACATTAATTTATTTCAATTTCTTATTTATTGAGTATATTTATTATGTATTATTATTATTGTATATGGAATAAATTTTTAATATTTTTAATAATTGTTCGCGTAGCGACGCCTATTAGATAATTCATTCATAAGATGGGATTTCTGCAGACTTAAATTCATTACGAATTTAAAATTGCTTTTTCCTAGTTATTTGATAGCTCCTAATCTGATTTAATTATTAATACCAACAATAAAACTTTAGAAAAAGTACGTTTCCATTAGTAGGTTCACAAACTACAATAAAACGTTAGTTCATAGAAAACTAGAGACGCAACACGAACGAACTGTTTTAATACCAAGCATAGCCTTTGATAAGTTTCTTCAATGTACAGTTGATTTCAAATAATGAGAGGAAAATTTGAATTTCAGTTAAAATACTGCTAACCTCTAAATTTTCATATTACCAAAGTATGTATTATTTTGAAATGCGATATTAACAAATTGTGTGGCATTAATTAATCATTATATAATGCAAAATTTAGATTAATTTTAGTTTTACACAAAATCTATTATTAATGAACTGCATTCTACTATACAGTGTGTTACATAATTGAATGTCAATATTGCAGGGGGTTAACCTGTGCATGATTTTAAGACAAAAAGTTCATATAAACATAGGTCCGTTTTCGTTTTATTTTTGATATATTTTTTTTAAATATTTTTTTAATAACTCCGTAACTACATCATTAATTTTTATAAAACTTGGGGGGTGTAAAGTAAACATATAGACACATTTTTTTTGATACTAACCTATGTTCAATTTTAACCAGTAGCGTCCAAATTAATTTTATCCTAACTGTTTTGATTGGGAAGAATGGCACGCCACTGCTTTTTTTAAAAACAAAACTTTATGAATGGTATACCATTTTTTAATAATAAAGATCTCTTGACTTTTTTTCGTATCTTCAACTGGTTCTCAGTAAAAAAATAAAGAACAATTAGATAATTGATATGTGTCTCTAATGAAAACAAGAGAT
>JAHWXV010058358.1:0-16453 GCA_024586415.1 Phrixothrix hirtus | reverse complement strand
GATGTGCCGCACTTGTATGTCATTGATGTCGTCATAGCTTGGGACAAGTGTGACGAATTTAAGTGGCGACAATTTTTGCGATTTTGTTGCATTCTTGTTGAATGTTACCGATATGAAATTTAAACAAACTGTGATTTTAATGCGACGCGCATACTATTCGTAATTCTGTGATGTGCCGAGCTTGTATTTCATTGATGTCGTCTTGGGACAAGTGTGACGAATTTGAGTGGCGACAATTTTTGTGATTCTGTTGCATTCTTGTTGCATGTGACCGATATGAAATTTAAAAAACTGATTTTAATTCGACGCGCATAGTATTCGTAATTCTGCGATGTGCCGGGCTTGTATTTCATTGATGTCGTCTTGGGATAAGTGTGACGAATTTGAGTGGCGACAATTTTTGTGATTCTGTTGCATTCTTGTTGCATGTGACCGATATGAAATTTAAAAAAACTGATTTTAATGCGACGCGCATACTATTCGTGATTCTATGATGTGCCAGGTTTGTATTTCATTGATGTCGTCTTGGGACAAGTGTGACGAATTCAAGTGGCGACAATTTTTGCGATTCTGTTGCATTCTTGTTGCATGTGACCGAAATGAAATTTAAAAAAACTGATTTTAATGCGACGCGCATACTATTCGTGATTTTGCGATGTGCCGGGCTTGTATTTCATTGATGTCGTCATAGCCTGGGACAAGTGTGACGAATTTAAGCGGTAACAATTTTTGCGATTCTGTTAAATCGCCATGTTTATAACCTGCAATTATTTGCGAATCTAGAAGTTTCACGTATGACGGTGATAAAAGCCGGTGACCGTTTAGTGTGACGCGTTTATCACTAGATATTATTACAACACAAGTTTCCATCGGTAACCGGCTTGGATTTTCGTAAAACTATTTGGCTTTATCTATATATATGCTACTTCCTAGGTGTCAAAACATTTTTCTCAAGTTTCACAAATTCAAATACCAACTACACTCATGAAAGTTGCATGGGATTTAGACGTTTGTTGTCAGAAATTGACGGCTCTAGCCGTCCTTAGCTTCACGCATAAGTGGCATACGATTGTTATTACCGCAACTTCTGATTAGTTGTTAGGGTACACGCAAACTTAGCAATCTGGTCGCGAGCGCCATTGAGGTCTATAATATTCTATGCGAGTTGCGCATTTAGCGACCAGTAGTCATCGAGATTCATGCACAGTGTCCGTGTCCATTGCGGAAAACCATGTGAAATCAATTGATGACTTTGGCCGCCAAGTGCGCACTAGCTTAGTCGTACATCAAAGCTGCACAACCTCTGCCGTGTTGTGACTTTAATATTATTTTGTTTTTACTCAATTTTAAACATGAATTTTTGTATCTGGTCGCATCGCAGTCACAACGAGACTCAGTTGTGCGCTACATCGATTAGCGATTAGCGATGAAAGCATCTATTTAAAATAATGCGTGGCGGTATCTATCAGCCTTAGTCTTATGAACCTTTACTTCAGTAGGTCTAATTGTACTTGAATTATGGAAATCATCACGGTTGTCTTTCTCACTACATGTATGTCATAACGTCGCATTTGTGACTCTTTAATGTGACATGTTTTAAAAATAAAGATCAGAATTTACTGCATTGTCCATAACAATTTCGAAATGTTATCAATAATTAGTTCGTCTAATCTAGGTCTCAATTATTGATTGTAGATAGCTGTTATCACCCGTTTATCTGGCGGTGCTTGAACTAATAACGGTTGGCGCTAATTATTATTCTCTTAATTGTATTGACTCTTGTGCGCCTGATGTTGCAATTATCTTGAAGTGATTGCGACATATCCCGTCAGATGTCGTGTTCCAAAAAATATGGTACCGAATCGGAATTGTTATTTTAAATAATAAAAAAAAACCTATTCTTAAAGTTGTTTATTATTTAATAATAACATTATCACTATGTCTGTAGACGATAATCATTGAACCGGAACAAAATTCCGTTATCAAAACTAGTTATTTCACAAAATATTCATTTTAGTTTCCCTATAATTCTTGGCCCTTCATATTAGCCTCTTAGCGAAAGCTTTTTTTCGTGAATCTTCAACCATGTACGCTTGACATATTTAATTAAGGAGCAAATGTACCACGACGCTAGCGTTAGCCTTGCTACCTAGTTTTGGTCCCATTAAATTAAGTGGCGCCCCCCTTTAAAATATTGTATACCAATGTTTTCAAATTATGATTGTAACTTATTTTTTAAGAAAATTGATTTGGGTAGAAGAGATAAAAAGTCATCAGCTTAGAGGTAGTTAGTTGATTTAAATTAAGATCAGTGTAAAATGGTCGACGGTATAATTTTTTCTAATTGACTTGGATAATCACTTTTTGTAGCGCTTCTATTTAAAAAATGTTGCTAAGCTGTTAAGCATATAATTATCATAAATTATAAAAACAAGTTTTAACAATGTAATATACGAGGTTTGGTTATAAAGATTGTTTTTTTTAAAAAAAAATTGTCTACTGTAAAACCTTTTATCGCATTCTACCTTGGTGAAAATAAGTATGTCAAATTGTTTGCGTTATTATGCGTGTAGGATAAACTGAAAAATCAATTAGTGACGCGCCAATCTTATATAATAATTTTATTACAATGGCCTGTTGCTTAACAAAGTAACAGCTGCGCTGAGTCGTCAAAATTGCAAAAAGTGTAATACAAAACATATGGCATCGAAAATAAAAATGAAGTCTGCTTATTAATATTAATATTAAAATTGGAAAAATAATTATAAGTAAACGTTCTGTAATTAAATTTAACTTTGCTTAGATGTTCTAAAAATACTGTTTGTGTACGTCAGTAACGCAGGTATGTGTAATTTTGTGACCGAGTGCCAGATCTACTCAAAAATATGGAAAAAAATAATAGCAACGCTAGTAAGTCATAATTTACTCGATTAAGTATTTATCCGCATGGCTTATTTAAAAATATTTCCCTAAATTATATTTCATCCCAAAAACATAATTAATTCCAAATATGGACATTTAGGCATTGAATGACTCCAGAAGTACTTTCACTTTCACCTAAAAACTGAAACTTGCACTAGAAACAATATTTTGTCAGTGAACATTGGCTAGGAGGAGAAAGTTTTAAGTGCAACTTTCACCGACAGATCTAATTTGTGCGTTACGTCACAAGTAAAACCTTTCAGTGTGAGTTAAAGCACAGTACACTCCTTTGTTACCAGGCGACACTTAAAATTGTGTTCTAGAAGTGAAGGTTTCATTGATAGAATAATTGCAAAGAAGAAACAAGAGTTTCGGTTGGCTGCGAGAGGTGAATTTTCACTTTCGCATGAAACTTGAACTAGAAGCAACACATTTTTTGTCGTTTAACAATTGGAGGGGGGGGGAGAGACTTCTAAGTGCAGCTTTCGCTGGCAGAAAAAATTGATTGGAGGGGATAAAACTTTAAATAAAAACGCAGACATGCAGTTTGTGTATTACTCTACAGGTAAAACCTTGCATTTTTACATTCTGGAAACAGGGTTCAGAGTGGCCCGAGACTAGCATAAATATTATGATCCAGAAGCCATGGTTTCACTTACAGAAATAATTGAAGAAAGAAACACAAGTTTCATTGAGAAAATCGAATAATGTATAAAAATGGTTGACGCCATGATGAGCAGCATGCTCTGATTCAGGTTTCGAGCGGTTTATCGAATTCGTAAATGCCCGTACAGTGATTGTGCTAATTTCTAACCCCATCTTCGTCTCTACCAGATCAGTTAATCCTGCTTAGAATATGAATCAGTACTTAAGTCAGACTTACACCTCGAACTGCTTGTTTATTTTACATAACTGTTACAGGTGCATAGCTATATCTTCGTCGTTTAAAACCATAAATTGTTTACAGGTAAAATCCCAATTTAAGAATAGCCATTTGCTGTATGTAAACAATGAGCGCGTTCACATGAACATTTGCGCTTCCGAAAAGCTTGTGATTTGTGTTTGCAAATTTGTTTAATAAGTTATGTTAATATTAAGTAAGACGTACCATCTAATAATTTCAGATAAAATTATCATAATAAAAATAAGAAAATTCGATTATAGTTACTAAATTGAATATTATGTCGAGTTCGCTTGCTGTCGGCAGGGTAAAGAACGGCGCACGCTTATATTAGCAGCGTAATCATAAGTAAAAGCCCGTTTATCGCAACAGAAAGAAGCATCTATAAGCAATCAGGCTTGGTCGACACACTCAATGTTTGTATATAAAAATATCATATTATTTGGATTATTACTAGAAAAATTAGTTATTTGCCGCTTAAAACAGCAAATACTTCAGTATTCCAGAAAATAAATTAATTACTTAAAAATATTAGTCGTACTAATATTTTCAACCCCGGCTTTTATTTTGTAATTAGGTAAAAATTAATGGCTGCATTTAAAATTCCTTCTTGAACTCGCCCTAGCATAACCACGTAAAAATGTTTCTTAGATACTTGTTTATAAGATGATTGGTGGCAATCTTAAGATGGTTTCACACAAAGAACCAAATATAAACATGCATTACATGAAATCATGTTTCAAAATGTGTAATTGATTTTTCTGAATTAAAATTACATATTGTAAACTTTGACCTTTAAGTATATATTCGAGTTACACCTACTGGGGCCCTAAACAAACAATCTGCTACTATAAGACAATTTAAACTACACATTTTATACGCAACACATTTAAAACATCTTGATCAATAGAATAAGTAAATGCATAATTCACATCATTTTACTTGCTGCAGACACTTCCTTTGCCGAGCTAGTGCTCTATATTTGTTCTAAGCAGATATAATTATTTGTATGGTTCTGCAGTTGAAGATTGAATAATACAATTAGTGTGATATAAATGTAACAGTGTTGGTATGCTATTAAAGCCCTCAGGATGTTTTGGTTTTTATTCGTTTTAAGGTTGATAACAATCTACCTACGTACCGGTTTTCTCCCACGTTAGCAAGTATGCAAATGTAAACTTAAGGTGGTTCGCGACTTATGTCCTTTGATATACATTGTGTTTGAAATATTCCAGACATAAGCTTTAAGAGCCCACTAGAAAAGATGAAAAGAGAAACTTTGCTTTAATACGGAAATGAACTTTCACCGAGATTTCAGAGAAATCGCGGAAGAGGCGATATTTCACTTAAGGGAAGATTAATTTTTGCCTTGTAACACAATTCGGATATAAAAATTGAAACCTCGCAGTGAAACTCCACTAATGGTGCAAGAATTAACTGGAAGGAGAAAAGCGTTCACTGCGGAGGGCGAATCTTCAATTAGACTAGCTTATCTTGAATCATGGACAACCCGTGAATCGTTTCAGAGATAAAACTGCAATTGTAATTGAAAGGGCAGAATCTTAACAGAGGAAGTGAAAGTGAAATTTTTCTCTAGAAGTGGTTAAACTTCGATTGCATCAGAGAGTTGATGTTCGAAATGTGCATGCGGTTTTAATCGTGAAAAGTGGAAACAGAACCTTTTTATTATTATTCGTTTGTAGCACAATTTAAAAGAACATTGGTTTGCGCACCTCTTTTGTTTTCGTTTGTACCCCAGAAGATTGTGGAGCTCCAACATTCTTCATTTTTGACACGCTTGGATAACTTGCATGTGAAAAAGAGTCGTTTGCATCTTTTATTTTCTTTATTACGGAAATACGTTTGTCGATTTTGACATGGGCCTATATAGTGGGATTATTTTATTCTTTAGGTTAGCGAAAAACAGCAAAAGCATTCGAAACCATCGCTTGTACCTTGAAGAGTTCGGAGACGCTCATGGCAGTTGTTTAATTTTTATGATATCGAAAAACGACAAGCGACATTGGAAAGAGCATTCTTTGTACACATTTGTATTTTTTTCATTTTCGTCTGTACCCCGAATTGTTAATTTTGACATGGCCCGTTATAATGAAGTTCTTATTCTTTAAGATATCGAAAAACAGCAAATGACATTCGAAATCATCGGTTCTATCTCCAAGGGTCGGGAGTTTTGACATAAAAAATCTCATTTGTTCATTTTTGTCTATGCATATGCCAAAATTAATATTTTCAAAAAATGAATGAATTACAAACGATGATCTTTCGAATGTTCGTTTCTGGAGATCAAGTAACGTAGTGGGCGTGTACTAAACCTGAACAATGTTATATACCTGAAATCTTCAAAGTACAAACGGTACTGCTTTCTAAAATCTGTTAACGAAATCGTGTTTGAAAGTTGAACATTGGTCATTTTTTGATTGATGGCCTTGTATTTTTTACGTTCTTGTGCTACAAACGGATTATTAAAAAAAATGACTTAGAAGTCATTAGCTCATTTTTACTTTAACCGGAAGTACGGCAATCAGTGAAACTTTCACTGACCAAAGAATTGCCGACCGACCAAATCTTAATTTGAAACGCCTTTCCATAAATTACAGGATTTTCGCCTAGGTTTTTACCGTATTCTCAATACTGAAAGGTTCCTCTGGGAGAGGTGAAATTCAATTTCTCTGCGTTTTAAAGGTGAAACTTGCACTGAGAGATGTGAATTTTCATCTGTCAAAGGAGAAAGCCGATTGATCTAAATGTTACCAATTTAAAATTATCGATTGCCAATTTACTGACGTAGGCGAAACATGGAAAGTATCATAATTCAACTTTTAGCGCCGAAGTGAATTTTGTTTGAGAAAACTGAAATTTCATGTCGTGCTACGCAGCGTATTGAGTATAAAATCTTACCAGCAAAGGTGAATCTTGATTCACCGAGAAAAATTGTTTCTACTGACAATGCGGTTGTCATCCCTCGGGAACATAAGCAAATCGCTGACGCACCTAGACTTCGTTCTGTTTTAAATTTATTTTTCCAAATGTACCTCGTGCCATCTTTACCAATGTAAAATGTAAAATTAATATGTAGCTAAAATAGCTTTCTGTAGAATTAGCGAGATGCGTAAACCCCCGCACCTCATAATTTTGCGAGTTCAGGTGGTTAGTGTTTGATGACAGTGCAAGCAGATGACGCTTCAGGCGTTAAATTGTAAATGATCGTTTCTCCAAGTTGTTTATTAAAAAATTATAAATCAAGTAATTATCATGATTAGAACCCAACGGTAACCTTGAGAACTTTGATAATTATTACTTGTCACTTAAATCAGTTTTGCTATTCAGAATTATCTGAGGGATCCGCCAAAGTGCAAGCGTGCAAAACTTCTTAATTCCCAAATTATAAAACATTGGTAAAGGGAAGTTTCAGAAAATGGCGTCCTCACACATAATTTACATAATGGAAATATAACGTGTCACGTGTTACGGTTGTATGTCAAGGTCAAACGAGTTTGTTGAAAATTTACCTTAACAGGTTTATCAACAGAATTAATTAAGGAAACAACAAATTCCAATTAGATCAAGTAGGTGTACATTTCAGTAAGATAATTCCGAGAATGTATTGCATCAGCATTATTGTTTTTTCTTCAAATGCAATTATCGCGTTTATCTTGGTTGCAACCTTCAGACTGAACTTAGGAATTGATTAAAGTATTCACAAAATAGGTTTGTGGTACAATAATTTATAAGTACGTATCTTATCTGCAAAACAGGAATGTCAAGTACCTACCTAGAAACTAGAAGATGCTTGCTCAAACTAGTTTGAGGACGAATTTAATTTAAAATGCATAAGGTTACCTTGAAAAGCCTGCAGGTAGCATAAAAGCACAAAAGTTGAATGTCCACAACTGTCAATAATATAATATGCGGGTCACAATTGCAGGCGACAGACTTAATTTCGTAATCCTTTATGCAAAACTCTTTAGACATTTTTGGTATAAGTAATCTACATGAAATCCTTTCGATTTAGAAATATTTCCATACCTGAACAGATTATATGGCAAGGTTACATGTCGCCTTAGGGCTGGAACAAAACAAGACAGCGTCGGTGTTACTGTGAATTTTTGGCTTAATTTATGAGCCACGTCATTCATGATATATGACATACAATTTTATTACAACATCATTGTGGCGTCATGAGGCACAAATGATGTGTATGCACGGTCTCGTATATTTTTGTGCATTTTTAATGTGTAAACATACGTGGGATGAAATTTTGACTTAAAAAAATCTCACATTAGAAATATAATTTTACATTAATGCAACAACTAAAATTTGTACAGGAAAAAACAAAGTGAAACTTTGTGTTTGGCAGGACAGTTTTTCAGCGAAAAAGAGTGGTAATGCAATTTTAATCCTAAATAAATTAGGAAAGCAACTGAACGAGTTTGGTTTTTTAAGTATAACCTATTTATCAATTTGGGGATTTTGATTCTTTGGTGACGGATAGAGGAATTTTTTCTGTGCGTTTCTTGATCAGGGGTTCGGGACTGAAATGATCGTCTCTTGGTGATCTTCATTGCTATGAGAATTCTTTCGCCTTCTTTTCTTTTATATTTTCGAGATTACACTGATTCTTTATTATCTTAGATATTTTTCCCCACCGTGAGATCTTTTTTTTAAAGATTTTTGAAGTGTTTCTTTTGCTTTTTCTGGGAATGTTGCATTGTGTGACCGATGCTCTTTTTGCTCCTTCCTTATGTTGCCCAAAATGGTTTGGGTAATATCTAGAGCTTGCAGTTGCAACACCTGCGTTTTGGGCACCTTAAAGAGGAGTGCTTTTCAGCAAGAGGAAATTGGCGTTTGTAACACTGGAAATGGCCGTTGCTCTTCACTTGAGTTTGAGTTTGAGTTTTAGATTGTTTTGTCTGGGGGAATTTCTTTACATTGCTTCCTAGCCGTTTTACTGAGTTGAAGCCGTAGCCTTTTGGACCTCTTCTGTTGTAATACTTTGTGGTACTCTTCTGATCGCCAGTTCCTTTTCCTCCAAGAATGGTAGATGGTTTCTAGTTCTAATATTCTCAATAGTCTAAAATCGTTTGATCTTCTATAACCTGCTTCTCCAGTGTTTATAAATTTTATTATGCTTCTTTGATCAAGGATACTATACAAGAGGTGGCGTTGGCTTCGTCATTTCAGCTTTGGTTTTCTTTTCTGTCCGTACTCTGGTATTTTTAAAAACAGCCTCGTTGAGGCTGTGAGATTGTACTCAATTTGTGATTCTTTCATTGGGTGGCTTTTGATTTTTCCTTGTATACTTTCGACTTAGTTATCTTGGGTCTTGAAATAATTTACGTCTTTTTTGTCTGCCTTGTTGTTTTCTGGATGCATTTTTCATATTTGGCCATCTTTGCTTCTATTAGTTTTATTTTTCCCCCTTTGGTATATCGGAGACTTTTTGCCCAAATTCATCTTTGCTGGCGCTTGTACTGTTTCATTCTAAATTAAAATTTTAGAACATTTTTAAATTTTTTATTTTAGTACAATCTAAAATTTTTGGGGATTTGGTTGGCACTTTTATTGCACGTGACTCACCTTAAGCGAAACCAAAGGAACTTAACGTACCGTACAATAATTTAACTACAAGTTACTCTTTCAAAAAATGGGACCTGCGATAATTCGAACAAAGAGTTCGCCTAAGTGAAACCTAATTTAAAGCGATTTAGTTAGTTGATGCTTTCCAACGCTGCAACTTGAGTTGCACAGCGAAAAAGGCAAAACATTCTCCAAAGAGGAAGAAGTGAAATTTTGACTTGAAAACATTCAACCGGATTAAATTAACAGATATTTGGAGTAAAAAAATTGCAATTTAAAAAATAAAACCACTTGGAAAGAAAAAAACTGGATCTATTGACGAAATTGGCAGCCTTACAAATGGCGTATCTTCAGTATACCAAGGTAAAGCTTTTCAGTCTGAAAAAGGTCCATGGAATAAGCTTTTCACTAGTACAGAATTGAAATTTACACTAAAATTGACTAGAAGCACTGAAATTTAAAATTTAAAATTTAAAACATATTTAAAGCAGACTATTTATTTTACATGAATCGAATATCTTCAACTCATTAGAAACAGGGAGTGAGTTTTACTGATAAAGGCGAACAAATTTCAATATTCACTGAAAAATGTGAAACTAATATGTAAAGTAAAGAAACTTTAATTGAAAGTGTATGAAGTAGTTTAAGAATAAATTTTAATTACATTCTAGAAGCGTATTGATACTAGCACGGCGCTCAATTTATGGATCACTGCAAACATAAACTTACGCTGAAATTTTGATTGCGAAACAAAACACTCAACGAAACAGAACTTAACTTTATTAGCCACCAACCTACCCGTAAAATTAACGGCAGCGCGCAGTGAAGTTTTCACCGAGAGATGCGAAACTATTGAAAATACCGAACATCTATTTGAAGTAGTGTAACTTCGACGAATAAAATATTTGATTACAATCACAACAGAGCAAAATTTGAAATATCATCTGACTGGGAAAAACTTGACTTGAAATGCCAACAAATTCAAATATAAGGGATAGCTTGAGGGGGATAAGCGTCCAAAATTCCGCCGAGAAATTCGAACAACTAAAATGTGAAAGGAAATATTCTCTCCTGAACCGGCAAACGTTAAACTGACTCGGTAAGATTAGCCAGGAAGCTACGCTTTAATCGATCGAGCAGAAATTGAAAGAATTAAAATCCGACTAGAATTTTTCCATCCGTTCAGAGCGAAATTTTAATTTCATTCTGAAAACAACAAAGACTTCGGTTCTAAATTTTACTGAAAAATGTCAAATAGTTAAGCTGCGAACTGTGGTGAATATTTGTCAATAACCTCAGTTTGAAGGTGAAGTTTTCACTGATCGAACTGAAACGGCAAGTAGTTTCTACTGTATAAAGTAAATTTTCGGTTAGAATCGTATGCATTTATCAGTCCAGAGGTGATTTTTTTTTAGTAAACTTCGCCTGCAGTTCGATTCAATTGCAAGACATTCATTAAAATGTGAGAAGAACTTGAAACAACCATCACAAAGGTGAAGTTAGTTTCAGTGTAAAAGTTGCACCGATGTAGGAAGTTACACAGCCATCATTTAAAGTAGGAAACTTCCATTCCGTGCGACCATGAGCTGGAAGCTAAAATTCTAATTTCGCTTGGATTTTAATTGAAATTGTTGCATCCCTCACCGAAAATGTTTGGGACAGTGAAACTCCCGTTGACAATCAAAAGCAGGAGAAGATTAAAGTAGAATTTACCAGAAAGGTGAAAGTAAAGCAGCTTGCATTGAGGCGAAGGCTGCAGAAAAAGAAGTGAAACGCGTTTTAAATTGTTTTCCAAATTTTGTGTGTTTTTATTGTGAATTCATTTTTATTAATCAGGTGTGTTGGACTTTCCTAGCTGTGTTTATTACAATTTTAAGTAGTGAAAGCCAAGATGATAAACCTTGAAATAATGTAAAATTCAAGTATTTACAAATGTGGTTGTATAATTAGTAATTATGAACATTTACTTACCTGAATATGTATAACAACTGTATATTGATTTTATTACATAGTAACAGCGTTTCAGTATTATTATGTAATTATCAAATAAGGATTTACACAGTCCAGACGATAATTATTTGTATGTGAAGCATACCTCCTTTCAAAACCCGAGGTTCGTTATGTAATTTATACATTAGCATTTATTACGTAGCGATTGTTTATTCTTTTGTCAAATAAATTGTATTTTTATAAACCAATAAATTTTATTGACACGTTAATTATTTAATGTGATTATCTGTGTTATATCACTGGAGTTATATACAGCGTGGGGCGGAATTAATTGTCGCATCAATTCGAAATCTTGAAACTTGTTTCGTCCCTCGATCTGGCTGATTTCCCTTAAATTTTCTCCGCCAAAAATTTACGCAAACAAATGTATATTTTGTGGAAATCTTTTTTCTCAAGTTTCTTGCCAAAATGCTTGCAAGGAAAAATATTAGAACTGAAAGAATACTTTTGTATAAAATGTCAACTATGCTGGGGGAACGTTTTGTATTGACAGTAGTGCCAACTTTTGGTCATATTTCCAAAAAAACAGGTCAAAAATGTAACTTACGAAGTAGGTTTTACAAAAAAATTGTTCCCTACCTACTGTGTTATTTTATTTCTATCGGAGAGCAAATATCGAGATCCAACGTTTTCCCATGCTTGAAGCAGGCGAAACTGTTTAAAATTGAAAGCTAAAATTTATAAAATATAAACCAGAAGTAGACATATTATAATTGATATGGAAATGGTGGGTTTTCCATTGTTTACGGTATTCTCCGAACTAGTTTACATGTAGTTTAAATAAATAAGCCAGACTGTTATTACCTAATTTGTTTGTGGTACGTTAATCGATTACGGAACGTTTACTGCGGCCAAGACGCTAACAGAAATAATTGTTTAGCACATTATGTCGTCATTATATTAGTTGTACCTTGAATATCAGCTGGTTTGAACTGAATATTTTTAAAAAAAAATGATACTCGACATTTCGATACTTTTTTGGTCTTTAGAGCACAACAAACATGTTTTCTAGGTACTTGTTCTTATCTTGCTATGGCAACTGTAAATGTTCCAATTTTATCTTGTCACCGTTACTATATTTATATAGGCAAAATAAGTCTTGCGAAAAACTGTAGAAGAGCCTCGGTTTTGCTTTTTTATTTTTATTGGATTAGCAACGAGGCGGTAGAATAAATCATCGAGGTATACTTCCGGACGTTACGCAAAGAGGGCGCCACCAACCTCGGGCTTTATCTTCATTTGGAATGCATCGTTACCTTAGCCCTTTTAAATATTATAAATGTTGTAAAACTGGGGGTAAGTAAACATTTAGACGGCACCAGCATAGAAAATGGTCTTTAATGATTTACGCGCACCTTTGATCATTTCTTTATCCTAAAACCAGTAGCGTACGTTTTATACCTCATAACCTTGTGTTTCAATTTATTTTGTTGCAGAGTATTTTTATACAAACGTTTTATTTGCCAACTACTTTGTTTGTTTCATCTATTTCTTCAAAAGTTGATTATTCAATTTTCTTTAGTCCGTTTTTGGATCGTCAGAGATAACAAAGAACATTTTTTGGTATTATTTCTGTGTATCTGGCATTAAGAGTCTGATGAAGAATTTTTCCCTCGAGATTCTAGCTTTTATATTAGAAATCTACCGACTTTTCTTGCCTTATTACCATTAGAAAGCTACCATTTGCTTAAAAGTTAACCCAACAAACTTCCTGGTATTGCCATTGTGTTGGGCGTGCCATATTTCAAGATTTTGTCTAATGTAAAACCATTTTCCAGCATATCCTAAAATTATATATGTATGGCTGAAGATTCTTATCTACCATCTCGATGAAAAAGCCACTACTACTACCACCAATCATGCCATTCTCTTAGCGGGGTAGGCAAAATCCAATACCAAGCCTCCACCTTCTCAACCACTGCATGCACTCATCTACCAACCCCCTCTCGCACCTATATCACTACTGCCACCCTTCACCTCAACTCCCAGCACTTTCCAGTATCCACACCATCCTACTATTACTCATCCATCATATCTCTACTATCACCCATTCACTATTTTTTGCCATTCCTTTCTATCCTTACACACTTCTTTTTCTTCCATTAAATTCATACAATGTTTTTGGCAAGCTCTCCTACTCTTTGTGGTCTATATTCTCTTTCCTTTACAATTTCTTCAATCATATTCAGCCATCTGTTTCTCGGTCTACCTCTACCTAGTTTCCTATTCAAATCTGCCTCATATATTCTCTTTGTTAAGCGTTCATTACTCATTCGTTCCACATGTCCAAACTATCTTAACGCACTTCTTTCGTACAATTCAGGCAGTGTCTCCTTCACTTGGCACGTATCCATCACCCATTCATTCCTTACTCTGCGCCGTTATTCTATTAATCCTTTATTGTGAGATCTTTTGTATCTACTCTCTCCTTCTCAAAATTGTTTTGTCTATTTCTTCAAAAATTCGATCCCTCTCAAACGCGATTAAGAATAGCATATTCTACACGATCGGGGGGATGCACGAGGGCAAATGTGTCGCAGGTTATACGTTTTCTACGATTACAAATTAGAAACAGGTTGAATTGCTATGAGATGTCGCTATCTGTAATCGTTTTAACGTAACATTTGCCACAGTCTAAACGGGCATACAGTATGAGCTAGTTCAAGTGTAGCAGGAATGGGTCGATCATTACACCAGTACTTGTACAGAAAGGTTGAGTTGTACACTCAACGCGAGCGCCACCAGTTCAGGGGCGCCTTACACAGTAAGCATTTAAAAAATCAAAATATTTTTTTATTTCCAAATCTCGACCATAGAAGAGCTCGGAAAGCTATTCTTAGATTAACTAAGTTTGTACCTCCTTGAGTTCTTTCATCTTCTGAAGACGTCCTTCGTCTAGTTACTAATATGATGGTATCTATTATAATTCTTACCAGAAGCCGTACGTAATATGGAGACTCACACCCTCACTTTACTGAAATTCCATCTAAATGTATGCCGCACTTCGTGAGACGCGAGCATTTACACTACACTAAAGAACATAGTTTTATTTAAACTCTCGACAAGATCGGGGCTATCAAAATTAAAAATAATCTTATATTATTCCTTTCTATCCTTTTATGCCATATTGTAGCAACTCACTAAATTTTATGCACCCTTGTTTTTCAGAAAAATGATGATCCAGATTTTTAAGAACGACATTGCTTTAGAATGTATTCATTCTATAATCGAAAATTAAAAGCAATTGTAGAAAAACGTCCTTTTTCTTCTAATTTCGTTTTCCGACTAGCTTCGTTGTATCAGAGTAGATACATAAAAATTTAAAAATATTTTCTTCAATAAGTTGATTGGTAGTGTTTATCAGCTGGCTATTAATTAAAATAATTAATTTAACTTCGTGGCATGAACTCGTTTGAATTAGGGGAGATACGTATTTTACATGTAATATTTATCTACCTTTGACACTATTGACCCTGTTAAAATAAATAAATATCTTCACTTTTTGTTACAATATTTGTAAAGCTTATTTAGTCTATAATCTGACGTGGGTTTCAGATACTTCGACACTCGACCAATAATTAATAAGAAGCTGTTGATATTTTAAATAAATAATAATCAAATTAACAGCAAATAATTTAAAAATTACAAATATGCAAATAGATTCTTATCGCTAATGGAAATTTGTTATTTGATGTAAACAATAAAGTTCAGGTAGTTCTTAATGCGTTTGTATTTATACTTATTAACATTTGATGAAATTTTATTTTAAAAGTTATTTAACGCAATTTTAAAACGTGTACACTTATTCTGAACTAAGTTATCGTAAATTAGTGATGGATTAATTTACTTTTCTATGATGCTTTGATTTGACGAACTTCCTTCTTATCAAGTTACGTTATCGTTCGAATTCAACTGACGCGACGCTGAGTTTTTGATCAACTGGTGAATGTATAGTCTGAAAGTATGGTCTTGAAAGTTCGTTATCAGTTTGCGAAACTGCAGGTGTTGTTGCTCTACACCCTGGTCTTCGCGAAGGATATTGTAACGAAACTAGCTAATTGTTTAAAAGTTTTTATTTATATTTACTATATTACAACTATTTATGTATACGTATTCACTTAAGTATTTTATTTTTCAGTACACTAATAGTAAACATTTACATTTCTATGTATTTAAAACATCAGTTTTTTTATTTCTATATTTTGACCTCTATATGGATTTTGTTTGCAGTTTTTGTTGATTTGAGGTAGTGGGTCAGTTATTAAATTTTAGAAAAATAGAATTTATTTAAATATTCATTACACACTACACATTACTTTAACAACTACGAAAAGAATACATTCTTGAAACATATAAATCTCCTGATGAAGTCAACTGTGTTGGCGAAACGTTGAGTGTTTAAATAAATTCTATTTTTCTAAAATTTAATAATTGACCCACTACCTCAAATCAACAAAAACTTCAAATAAAATTTATTTAAAACAGCTTTCAACAATATAAGATTCCAAGCAAAAGTTATCTATATGAATTTAATTTATTATTTATATAGAAAGAAGTCTACAACATTCCACATTAGTAAGGAATAAAATTAGTCATAATGCTGAAATTCCAATGCCACGACTCATTGCTGTAACCTTGAATTTATTTAGATTGTGATTACATCATCTATCTTAGTTATATGGAACCTACTGGATTGTTCCGGAATGTTTTATGGAATTCTTATTGTTTCTAATTTGGTTACAATGTTGTAATTCGTTAATTTGTGAGAACTGAGGACGTTGTTACTATTACGCCGTTGCCCACATGAAAAACGCTGTGCCATCTTTTGCAAGTGTTTTTATTACTTTTGTTGCGTTGGCCTTGACAACCCCTGCTATCTAGGCTTGAACGTATTGTAACGAAACTAGTTAATTGTTTTAAAATATTTATTTATATTCACTAAAATTACAATTATTTATATATATATATATATATATATATATATATATATATATATATATATATATATATATATATATATAT
>JAHWXV010058355.1:0-31120 GCA_024586415.1 Phrixothrix hirtus | reverse complement strand
TCGATATATGCGACAGAAAAATTTCGATCGACGAAATTTCAAAGCGCGACAACATTTTCATTTTCCGTTTACGAGCATCGATTATTAAGCGTTATCTTCGGGGGGCCATCAGCACTCCGGAAAAAACGAATGAATCCCCAAAATAGTTTTCGATATATGCGACAGAAAAATTTCGATCAACGATATTTCAAAGCGCGACAACATTTTCATTTTCCGTTTATGAGCCTCGGTTGTTAAGCATAATCTTCGGGGGGCAATCAGCACTCCGGAGAAAACGAACGAATCCCCAAAATAGTTTTCGATATATGCGACAGAATAATTTCGATCAACGATATTTCAAGCGCTACAACATTTTCATTTTCCGTTTACGAGCATCGATTGTTATGCATAATCTTCGGGGGGCAATCAGCACTCCGGAAAAAACGAATGAATCCCCAAAATAGTTTTCGATATATGCGACAGAAAAATTTCGATCAACGAAATTTCAAACCGCGACAACATTTTCATTTTCCGTTTACGAGCATCGATTGTTAAGCATAATCATCGGGGGGCAATCAGCACTCCGGAAAAAACGAATGAATCCCCAAAATAGTTTTCGATATATGTGACAGAAAAATTTCGATCAACGGTATTTCAAAGCACGACAACATTTTCATTTTCCGTTTACGAGCCTCGGTTGTTGAGCATAATCTTCGGGGGGCAATCAGCATTCCGGAGAAAACGAATGAATCCCCAAAATATTTTTCGATATATGCGACCGAAAAATTTCGATCGACGAAATTTCATTTTCGGTTACTGAGCCTCAGTTGTCAATGATAATCTTCGGGGGAAATAAGCATTCCAGAGAAAATGACCGTAACACCCCCAAGTATCGGGGGGCAATCAGCTCTCCGGAGAATACCACCGAATTCACAAAATGTTTTTCGATATATGCGACAAAAAATTTCGATCGCCGAAATTTCAAAGCGCCGCAATTTTTCATTTTCGATTACTGAGCCTCAGTTGTCAATGATGATCTTCGGGGGAAATCAGAAGTCCAAAGAAAACGGCCTTATCAACCCCGAGTATCGGGGGGCACTCCGGAGAATACCATCGAATTCCCAAAATGTTTTCCGGAATATGTGACAGAAAAATTTCGATCGGCGAAATATCAAAATGCTACAACTTTTTTATTTTCAGCTTTTGAGCGTCGGTTGTTATGGATAATCTTCGAGTGACAATCAACACTTCAGACAAAACGCCCGAAACCCCAAAATATTTTTCAAGCTATGTGACAGAAAAATTTAGATCGCGAAACTTCAAACTACAACAACATTTTCATTTGCACTTTCCGAGCCTTGGTTGTTAAATGTAATATTCGGAAGGCAATCCGTACTCCAGAGAAAACGACTGAACCCCATAATATTTTTCAAGATTTGTGAAAGACAAATTTCGATCGACAATTTGAAAATGTCAAAACTATTTTATTTTCAGTTTCTGAACCTCGGTTGCCAAGCATAATCTTCGAAGGACATTTAGCACTCTAGAGAAAACGACCCAAAATATTTTCGAGATATGTAACAGAAAAATTTCGATTGACGAAATTTCTAAGCGCCACACGTTTTCATTTTCGGTATTCGAGCCCCGGATGTTAACGTTAATCTTCGGGAGAAAACGCCGTATCACCGAAATGTTTTTCGAGTTATGTGACAGAAAGATTTCGATCGACAAAACTTCAAAGCACCACCTTTTCATTTCGATTTCCAAGCCTTGGTCGTTAACGGTAATCTTCGGGAGGCAATCAGTACTCCAGAGAAAACGAATGTATCCAGAAAATATTTTTCAAGTTATGTGAAAGAGAAATTTCGATCAACAAAACTTTAAAGAGCCAGAACTTTTTCATTTTCCGAGTCTCGGTTGCCAAGGATAATCTTCGGAGGGCAATTTGCACTCCGGAGAAAACGACCCAAAATGTATTTCGAGATATGTAAAAGAAAAATTTCGATTGACGAAATTTCAAAGCGCCACACGTTTTCATTTTCGGTTTCCGAGCCCCGGTTGTTAACGATAACTTCGAGGAAAATCATTACTCCGAAGAGACAACGACCGTATCACCAAAATGTTTTTCGAGATATGTGATAGAAAATTTTCGATCGACGAAACTTCAAAGCACTGCCACATTTTCATTTGCAGTTTCCGAGCCTTGGTTGTTAAGGGTAATCTTCAGGAGGCAATCAGTACTCCGGAGAAAACGAATGAATCCAGAATATATTTTACAAGTTATGTGAAAGACAAATTTCGATCAACGAAACTTTAAAGAGCCAGAACTTTTTCATTTTCAGTTTCCGAGCCTAGGTTCCCAAGGATAATCTTCGGAGGGCAATTAGCACTCCATAGAAAACGACCCAAAATGTTTTTCGAGATATGTAACAAAAAAATTTCAATTGACGAAATTTCAACGCGCCACCCGTTTTCATTTTCGATTTCCGAGCCCCGGTTGTTAATGATAATCATAGGGGGAAATCATTACTCCAGAGAAAACGACCGTATCACCAAAATTTTTTTCGAGATATGTGACAGAAAAATTTCGTACGACGAAACTTCAAAGCACCACAACATTTTCATTTTCGGTTTCCGAACCCCGGTTGTTAACGATAATCTTCGGGGGAAATCATTACTCCAGAGAAAACGACCGTATCACCAAAATATTTTTCGAAATGTGTGACAGAAAAATTTCCAGCGACGAAACTTCAAACCACTACAACATTTTGGTTTGCAGTTTCCGAGCCTTGGTTGTTAAGGATAATCTTCGGAAGGCAATCACTACTCCAGAGAAAACGACTGATGAATCCAGAAAATATTTTTCAAGATATATGAAAGACAAATTTCGATCTACGAAACTTCATAAAGCCAGAACTATTTCATTTACAATTTCCGACCCTCGGTTGCCAAGGATAATCTTCGGAGGGCAATTTGCACTCCGGAGAAAACGACCGAAAATGTTTATCGAGATATGTGACAGAATAATTTCGATTGACAAAATTTCAAAGCGCCACACGTTTACATTTTCGGTTTCCGAGCCCCGGTTGTTAACGATAATCTTTGGGGGAAATCATTACTCCAGAGAATACAACCGTATCACCAAAATGTTTTTCGAAATGTGTGACAGAAAAATTTCGATCGACGAAACTTCAAAGCACCACAACATTTTCATTTGCAGTTTCCGAGCCTTGGTCATTAAGGGTAATCTTTGGGAAGCAATCAGTACTCCGGAGAAAACGAATGAATCCAGAAAATATTTTTCAAGTAGGTGAAAGACAAATTTCGATCGACGAAACTTTAAAGAGCCAGGACTATTTCACTTTCAATTTCCAACCTCAGTTGTCAAGATAATCTTCGGGGGGCAATTAGCACTCCAGAAAAAACAGCCGAATCCACAAAATGTTTTTTGTGACATGTGACAGAAAAATTTAGATCCATGGAATTTTAAAGCACCGTAACTTTTTCCTTTTCGGTTTCCAAACCTCGATTGCCAAGGATAATCTTCGGAGGGCAATTTGCACTCCGGAGAAAACGACACATAATGTTTTTCGAGATATGTGACAGAAAAATTTCGATTGGCGAAATTTCAAAGCGCCACACGTTTTCATTTTCGGTTTTCGGGCCCCGGTTGTTAATGATAATCTTCAGGGGAAATCATTACTCCAGATCAAACGACCGTATTACCGAAATGTTTTTCGAGATATGTGACAGAAAAATTTCAATCGACGAAACTTCAAAGCACCTTAACTTCTCGGTCTCGGCCGTTACGGGTAATCTTCGGGTTGGGGGCAGTCAGCACACAAAGAAGAACGGTTGAATTCCCAACAAATTTTCGAGATCGGCGACAGAAAAATTTCGATCGACGAAACTTCAAAGCGCCGCAACTTTTTCATTTTCAATTTACAAGTCTCGTGTGGCAATTAACACTCCCGAGAATACGACGGAATTTCCAAAATGGTTTTCAAGATATGTGATTCAAAAATTTAGATCAGCGAAATATCAAAACCCCACAACAATTTTTATTTTCGGTTTTCGAACCTCGGTTGTTATAGATAACCTTCGAGAGGCAATCAATACTCCGGAGAAAACGACCGAACCCCAAAATATTTTTCCAGTTATGTCACAAAAAATATTTCGATCGACGAAACTTCAAAGCACCACAACTTTTTCATTTGTATTTTCCGAGCCTTGGTTGTTACGAGTAATCTTCGAGAGGCAATCAGTACTCCAGAGAAAACTACTCAATCACCAAAATATTTTTCATAATATGTGAAAGAAAAGTTTCGATTGTCGAAACTTTAAAGCGCTACAATTTTTTCATTTTCGGTTTCCGAGCCTCGAGTGACAATTAGCACTCCAGAGAATACGACCGAATTCCCATGATTCTTTACGAGATATGTGACTGAAAAATTTCGATCGGTGAAATATCAATACGCCACACCTTTTTATTTTCGGTTTTCGAGCTTCGGTTGTTATACATAATCTTAGAGGGGAAATCAACACTCTGAAGAAAACGACCGAATCTCCAAAACAGTTTTCAAGCTAATCACAGAAAAATTTCGATCGACGAAACTTCAAAGCGTCACAACTTTTTCATTTTCGGTTTTAGAGCCTCAGCCGTTAAGGGTAATCTTTGGCGAGTAATTAGCACTAAAAAAAACAATTGAATTCCCAAAAAATTTTGGAGATATGTGACAGAAAAATTTCCATCGACGAAATTTCAAATCGCCACAATTTTTCATTTTCGGTTACCGAGCATCGGTTGCCAAGGATAATCTTAGGTGGGCAATCAGCACTCTGGATAAAACGTCCGAATCCCGAAAATATTTTTAAAGCTATGTGACTGAAGAATTTCGATTGAGGAAGCTTCAAAACACAACAACTTTTTCATTTTCAGTTTCCGAGCCTCGGTTCTTAGGGGTAATCTTCGGGAGGCAATCAGCACTCTAGAGAAAACGACTGATGAATCCAAAAAAATTTTTCAAGATATGTGAAAGACAAATTTCGATCGACGAAATTTTAAACAGCCAGAATTATTTTATTTTCAGTTTCCGAACCTTGGTTGCCAAAGATAATCTTCGGAGGGCAATTAGCACTCCAGAGAAACCGACCCAAAATGTTTTTCGAGGTATGTAACAGAAAAATTTTGACTGACGAAATTTCAAAGCGCCACACGTTTTCATTTTCGGTTTCCAAACCCCGGTTGTTAACGATAGTCTTAGGGGGAAATCATTACTCCAGAGAAATCGACCGTATTACCAAAATTTTTTTCGAGATATGTGACAGAAAAATTTCGATCGACGAAACTTCAAAGCACCACAACATTTTAATTTGCAGTTTCCGAGCCTTGGTTGTTAAGGGTAATCTTTGGGAAGCTATCAGTACTCTGGAGAAAACGAATGAATCGAGAAAATATTTTTCAAGTATGTGAAAGACAAATTTCGATCGACGAAACTTCAAAGAGCCAGAACTATTTCGCTTTCAATTTCCAACCTCAGTTGTCAAGATAATCTTCGGGGGGCAATTAGCACTCCAGAAAAAACAGCCGAATCCCCAAAATGTTTTTTGAGATATGTGACATAAAAATTTAGATCGACGGAATTTTAAAGCACCACAACTTTTTCCTTTTCGGTTTCCGAATCTCGGTTACCAAGGTTAATCTTCGGAGGGCAATTTGAACTCCGGAGAAAACGACCCAAAATGTTTTTCGAGATATGTGACAGAAAAATTTCGATTGACAAAATTTCAAAGCGCCACACGTTTTCATTTTCGGTTTCCGAGCCCCGGTTGTTAAGGATAATCGACGGAATTTTAAAACGCTACAACTTTTTCCTTTTCGGTTTCCGAACCTCGGTTGCCAAGAATAATCCTCGGAGGTCAATTTGCACTCCGGAGAAAACGACCCAAAATGTTTTATGGGATATGTGACAGAAAAATTTCGATTGACGAAATTTCAAAGCGCCACACGTTTTCATTTTCGGTTTCCGGGCCCCGGTTGTTAATGATAATCTTCGGGGGAAATCATTACTCCAGAGAAAACGACCGCATTATCAAAATGTTTTTCGAGATGTGACAGAAAAATTTCGATCGATGAAACTTCAAAGCACCTTAACTTCTTCATTTAGATTTCCGAGCTTCGGTCGTTATGGGTAATCTTCGGGGGGCCAGTCAGCACACAAAGAAGAACGGCTGAATTCCCAACAAATTTTCGAGATAGCGACAGAAAAATTTCGATCGACGAAACTTCAAAGCGGTACAACTTTTTCATTTTCAATTTGCGAGCCTCGGGTGGCAACTAACACTGAAGAGAATACGACGGAATTTCCAAAATGGTTGTCGAGATATATGACTGAAAAATTTCGATCAGCGAAATATCGAAACACCACAACATTTTTTATTTTCGGTTTTCGAGCTTCGGTTGTTATACATAATCTTAAAGGGGAAAGCAACACTGCGGAGAAAACGAACGAATCCCCAAAACAGTTTTCAAGCTATATCACAGAAAAATTTCGATCGACGAAATTTCAAATCGTCACAATTTTTCATGTTCGGTTACCGAGCCTCGGTTGCCAAGGATAATCTTCAGGGGGCAATCAGCACTCTGGAGAAAACGTCCGAATCCCGAAAACATTTTTAAAGCTATGTGACTGAAGAATTTCGATTAAGGAAGCTTCAAAACACCACAACTTTTTCATTTTCAATTTCCGAGCCTCGGTTCTTAGGGGTAATCTTCGGGAGGCAATCAGCACTCTAGAGAAAACGACTGAATCCCCAAAATATTTTTCGAAATATGTGACAAAAATTTAGATCGACGGAACTCTAAAGCGCCACAACCTTTTTATTTTCAGTTTCCGAGCCTCGGTTGCCAAAGATAATCTTCAGAGGGCAATTAGAGCTCCAGAGAAAACAATCGAATCCCCAAAATGTTTTTCGAGATATGTAACAGTAAAATTTCGATCAACGAAACTTTAAAGCGCCATAACTTTTTTATTTTCAGTTTCCACGGCTCGGTTGGTAAGGGTAATCTTTAGAACTATACGATGGGACAATCAGCATACCGAACAAAAAATTTTCGAGGTGTGGGATTTGGAATAATTGTGATGGGTTAAATTTCGAAGCGTCGCCATTTTTCCAATTCCGATCTCTTAGCCTCAGTTTTCAAGAGTATTGGATAGTGCTTCATTAAGAACGACAGGAAGAAGATCATCATTTCATCTTTTCCTTTGCTTTCTGTTACATTTGGTTAGTAATTTTTGGATAGTTTCCTTTATTCTGGGATCCCACAATATATCAAACCTTTTTAGGATACACCACGTGGAGGTAAAGTCTAATAAGCATGTGTGCTTGTGTTGATATGTGCGTGTGTGGCAACAGAGATTAGGACCCCATGATTAGTCAATTTCGCAGTATTTAATGCCTCCAAACCCTCTCTACTGCTCTGCCAGTCAGCCCTCAGTCGGAGTACCGATTTTTCCTCGAATAGTTTTAAAGATTGTCCTTAACAACCGGGGCTCGGAAACAGGAAATGAAAAAATTGTGGTCCTTTGAAATTTCTTCGATCGAAATTATTCCAAGCCCCACATCTCGAACATTTTTTTGAAAATTCGGTTGTTTTCTTCGGAGTGCTGATTGTCTCCCAAAGAGTTCTATGATTAAACAACCGATGCTTTAAAATTAAAAATGAAAAAGATATGACCCTTTGAAATTTCAGAAATTGCAAATAATATTTTTTATACTGTAAACGGCAGAACTATTTCTAAAACTGATAGAGAATTCTAGAACTCTGTTTAATTTTTAAACATTTTATAAATGGAACCAACTTCATAGAGGTAAAAAAATTTGTGACTGGAAAGCATTTCAAGACGAACGAAGAGGACATTGCAGCAGTAAGAAGCTTCCGAAAAAGTAGAATTACTGGAAAAACGTTGGACCAAGTGTACTGCCTTAAAAATATGTTGAAAAATAAAATGATTTTTACGATTATAAATGATCTTTCATTTTCATTCTGAATGTTGTATACGTAATCAACCTTTACAAAATTTGCAATATCTAGTCTTTCTTGCTTTGCAGTATTTACGTACATATGCGCTTTTGTTAGAAGGTGAACTGGTTGTGCGTCAAGGATTATATCAGCATATTTTGCAGTTATCTGTTTAATGGTTCTACAATTTGTATTGTAGTACTTTGAGGACATTCTCTTTTCCCAGTTCGAGCCCCAAATTTTTTTAGAAATAATCTTCGACTCTTGGTACATATTACGTAGTTTCAGGAATATTGTGCCTGTGAATAGCAAATGTATTAATACCCAAAATATCCAAAATACCATAACAAATCACCAATGGTCAGCAGTCATTCTGTCTACTACGAGGAAAAATTTGCGGAATGAAAATGAAAGAACTTCCAAAGCCAGTAATATACTTAGTTCAACGTTTTTCCAGTAATTTTACTCCTTTCTTATAATGATCCTTCGGTGGCTCCTCAAAATATGTAGCCACACATATTTTTAAATTTGGAAAAAGGTGGAAGTGTTAAATCAGGAGAATAGAGTGGATGTTACAACAATTCATTCCTCCATTCGTCCAATTTAGCCATCACAATTGCACTTTTGTGAGGTGATGCATTGTTCTGATGATCAATCACTTTCCTTTTCGATAAACCACGTCGTTTTGTTTTAATATTTTTATCTAATTTGTTTAGAAGGCTGGCCTAGTAAGCTCCTGTAACGGTTTGGCCTTTTTTCAAGATATTAATGAAAAGTATTCCGCTTGAGTCCAAGAATACAACACCAGCTGATGAAACCGGTTTAGCCTTCTTCAGAGTTGCATTGTCTCCGGTATATGGTGATGTATCCCAGTTTCATCCATAGTCATAAATCGTCGTAAAAAACCTTTCCTATTCAAACGGGCTGAACAACTCTTCGATATTTGCAGTTCAGTAAGTTGTTGATTGACGGTCGGCAAATGCGGCGCCCATCTTGCGCAGTTTTTTCTTCACCCAATCTGGTGTTAAAATATGGTAAACGTGTTCAGTTGAAATGTCGGCAGCCTTATTTTAAAGGTTCCTTCAACCACCTGTCTGTAAGGTCCATTTTTTGTACCTACCATTTCTGTAGTTGTACGGCCACGTTGTAAAAAATGATGGTGCAGATTTCTTCAGCACTCTTTGCAACCTTTAATGAATTTTCGTCGACGATAAACCTTCCAAAACAAAAAACCTTAATTATTGAATGAACTTCTGTTTTTTCCATTTAACCAACACACATTTGGTGTCTTTGCGAGCACTTGTTTTATCCAGAACGAGTTGATAGAATAAAATAAATTTTTGCCATGTGTCAATTGAAACAAAATTTTAAAATGACATAACAACTTGTCGCTATTAGCGCCGCGTTTAAGTTATTTGGAGAACTTCTTAAATTACCCACGTTTATGCATTCCACCGTTTGTGGAGTTATAAAATGATCTTTGGTTT
The DNA here is from genome assembly GCA_024586415.1 of Phrixothrix hirtus. Taxonomy (NCBI): domain Eukaryota; kingdom Metazoa; phylum Arthropoda; class Insecta; order Coleoptera; family Phengodidae; genus Phrixothrix; species Phrixothrix hirtus. The sequence continues at coordinate 21,631 of JAHWXV010058355.1, read as the reverse complement.
CTGCTTGATATTGATATCATCGTCTAGTCTATCGTCGCGATGTAGAGAAGAAGCAAACAAAATGCTTTTGGACTTCTTGGGAATAGGATAGGATAGGATAGGATAACCACAGAATTGTTTTCCCAAAACCAAAGACTGAAGAATTTTCACTAAAGTGAACGGTAACTCCCGCTTATTCGATTTAATTGTTCCTAGCACCGTAATTCTAAGCTCTGTTGAAAGCTTTTCAACTGCATTACAACTAACGAACCAACAGTCCATAGTTAACATTCCTTTCTGAACCTGAGATGATAACACATTCGGAGGCTAACAACAGCACGGGAGTTGACAACTTTAAATGGATGGTTTACATCCGCCGATGAGAAAATTTTGCCGTATCTACTTTGTTTATTTGGGAGATACACACGGAAACTACTTCTTCCTCGAAAAGCCAAAAGAATTCGCTCAATGATACTTATTCTCCCGCCGAATAACAGATCATAATACTTCACTTGTCTCAAGTCTTCTCGTGTACTCGAGTCATCAAACCTGATAACTTAGAAGAAATCTTAATCTTCTTTGTAACTAGCAGCTTAAAAAATGTCTAATCCGGTACCATCATTACTTCAAAATTCGCAAATTGTCTTTCCCCCCCAAGATCTACACCCTCCAAGAACAAAGGTCCAGAAAAACCCTTCGTTTCTACTTTAGAAGTTGAAAGGATATCATTTTCTGAATACACGAGGGCAATTCAATAAGTCGGATAAAAATGAAACAAGCAGTTATTTTGTCACTATGAAACCTTCGACCTTTCAGCTTAGCCCCCCTCCAACTCAATACACTTATTCCAACGACGTGGGGCGATCATTTCTTCACAGATGAAATTTTCTTACAACAAGCCAAGTTTTCAGGTTTAAGAAAAAGAAATGGTCAGAAAGAGCCAAACCCGTCAATATGGGGACGTGGAAGTTTTAGATCAGTTGCAAAAGCTGAAATGCATTAGTGTGGTAAAACAAAATTGGTTTCCTTGCCAAATGGGGCCGATTTTCTTTGATTTTTTCATTCAACTTGAATACTCTCCCATCACGGTTCTGCCTTTTTGGAAATAGTCAATGAAAATTATTCCGCAAGAATCCCAAAAAGCAGTGCCATAATTTTTCCAGTCAATGTCACTAGTTTTACCTTCTCGGTTCACTTGAACTAGCCTCTACCTACTGTTTCCATTGAATTTTGGTTTTTGGAGAATAGTGGTTGGTCCAACTCTCATCAACAGTAATAAATCGACGCAAAAATTTAGTTTAAAACAGTACTCCGAAGTCGTTGATGATTACATTTTTGGTCCACTGTTACCAAACACGGTACTCATTTTGAAGAAAGCTTGAAAGTTTGAAACCAACAAATTTAAAGCTTGGACGATCTGCTAACACAATGCCATGAACTTTGGTTATCATTTCTGGTGTAAGAGTATCTCTTGGCCTGCTCAGAATCGCGAATGCTCATACGACCACAGAGGAAACCATTAAACAACTTGTGAATCATTATAATTGATGGATAATATTAGTCGAACTTTTGTTTTGTACTGGTTTTTCACGCAAAAAATAATGTTTGATGAGAATGCAAAAATCACTTTTTCCAGTCTAGCGAAACGAATACAAGTTATTTACTTAAAATGTTTGTCAAATACAAGCTAATCGGCAGATGTTCTTGAAAATTGGTATGGCGCCATCTTGAGGAATAGTTTGCGTTTGATGTTCAAACCTTATGAAAACACTTGTTTTGATACTATTACTGCAGTTACTTGTACAGATTTCGGGAACAAAAATACACCGAAGGATGTTCGAAAATCCATATGCGTAAAATGTGTGGTCGTCACAGTGCACAGTAATCGCTTCTTGGTGCACACAAAAATTCTACCATTAAAAATCTGGTCTCAGCTTCTTTGCCAGGCAACGCAGTAGAACGTTGAGTGCAGGATACTATATGCTTTTTATCGAAATCCGACTTAATTATTCCTATGCGATTCCTTTGCGATTTTAGATTGTTTTCTGAATACGGCCGATTTTTCAGCGATAGCGAACTGAAAAAACCTGAAAACTAGTTCACCGACTGTTTTTACTGTGTACAGAGTATTGAATGCAACGGGGATGGCTTTGAAAAAAAATATTCCAAAACTTTCATAGCAACTGAAGTCCTGTAATCATACCTTTTGTAAAGGTTTTTCAACTTCGAGAACAGTTTAAGTTCGGTACCCAAATCTCATAAATCTGCTTGATTATGAGACTACTGCAGCAGTAATTACCTCAGCACTGAATAACTCGGCACTGAGCAACTTGGCACCTGAGTAACTCGGCACCGGATAACTCGGCACCGGATAACTCGGCACCAGATAACTCGGCACCGGATAACTCGGCACCGGATAACTCGGCACCGGATAACTCGGCACCGGGTAACTCGGCACCGGATAACTCGGCACCTGAGTAACTCGGCACCAAAACAACTTAATATTATCCGATCTGGCACAGGGATAAGTCGGCTACAGACAACTCTGCAATATATATTAACTCACCTGATATACTTTGCACTGTACAATATCATTTAAAATTATTTAATTATGATCAAGTTCCAATTATTTAAAATTAGTCTAATCTTGAGTGAAAATACCTATATAAATATGTAATGGTCATTAAAATGTTTGGTATTGTTATGAGAAATAAAAGGAGTGCACAGATTCGTTTAGAACGTCCAATTTAAGCGGTTTGTGTCTACATATGTATATATTTTCAAAATAGGACCTTAGTTTTGTTAAAAATAGAAGTGCTATTTTCTAAAATGATATTTATTCCGAGCAACGTTAAATGTAAAACTGCTCTATCTTGTAGTTTATAATTTCAACGATTTTCTATTGGGTTCATTTAAAATTAAGACAGCACTTCCATTATATATCAGCTGACAAGTAATACGTATACGATTAATGAAAATGCTTTATACAATGTACAGAAATGGTGCAAATTCTTTACAAAGTTGGTGAAAATTTCGCGAAAATCAAGTACTTTCTCGTATAGCAATTGTGAACCTAATCAAAAATTTGAGCGAAAAACCATTCCGTTCACGAGTGACGGCGTCAATAGGCAGTACATTTTACGAAGCTAGCCGGTGTCACCAAATCAGTGAACGTGAGCTTTACCATACTAGGCGACCTTTTTTGGTCTAAAGTAAATAATTTGAAGCAGAACGATGCCACACAAGCTGTGAACAATCGGGTTATTACGTGAAAATTCTCTGATCTATAAGTGTGGCTTAACACCGTTAGATGAAGGATAAGGCCGACGTCAATGCTCCACAAACGATTCAAGAGCTGAAGGACCATATTAGACGTGTTTTTCGCGAAATCTAGTGGCAATAACTTATGGATAAACGCGATGAAAAATTTTCTCAAAGTGATGGAGATCTGTAAGACAAGTCGGCGGCTATTCGCAATTAACTGTAGTCTGTAGCATAGATTGGGAAAAAATGTCATCTCTTTTGAAAAAATCTTTGTTTTTATAACCAAAAAGTGAAGCCTTGTAATGGGAAACTCACTATATAAATTATTTAAATTAATCATGGAAATGAAATTCGAGTATATTCAGTTCGAGTTGTCCAGTGCCGAGTTTTCAAGAGACAAATTGGTCGGTGCCAAGTTATTCCTGTGTCCAATACTAGTGAGATTGTATTTAGCCGTGAGCGAGATCTTACGGTTTCATGGCGTTATAAAATACTATTTAGAGCACTTTTGCACAACAGCGGTGGGTCAATTGTATTATCACACAGCATAATCGTGTTTAAATAACCCCACTTCAAACAATACCAATAGACAAGTCGCAGGACATCTGGGATTGCTCAAGATATTCGAATTCACCTCTAGAACAAATACAGCCCAAGCCAAATGCAGAAAGTTACGCTAAAAAACTTCAAACGAGTTGTTAAAGTACGCTTCGGATAAAATTCATAAATATAGTGCGTGACATCTGCTGTTCGCTATTATCACACCAACTCCCTTCGACGGCTTTGTGGAAGTGAGTGCCGGGTAACGCAAATCAGCGAAGCAAGCAAAAATTCAAATTACAAATTGATTCGGGAACCTTGCAATAGAACCGAAAACATAAACCGCCTATAGTTATGTAACAATGTGCAATGGACATACATTGCTAAAGACCCTGCGATAAAAAACGCAGAAGGTTAAGAAGCTATGTACCTCAAAAAGAAATCAAGTGCTGCTGCATACGTATCAGACGCATAAAGTAATCAAAAGGGACCTTCAAACACCATACAGGTCAAACTACTACAAACACGTCCTAAACAAATATTACGTGTTTTTATATGCAGTATCAAATTACAGTATTGAAACTTTTACTATAGCTCAATTCATTATTCCGTTCAACTGTATTAAGCAAATAAACAATTGTAAGGGTAGCAATTAAAATTGCTTTAGAATTAAAAATCCTTTAAAATATTTTTGGAATGGGGCCTAAATTAACAACTGCAGAAAATTTCGGCTGCAGTAACCAATTTCCACGAGACGAATTATCGGGGTTCTACTATACTTAAAGAATTATTATTTAATTTACTACCTGCCTAAAAATTAAATTATGAATTCCAAGGGCTCCCAACCTCATTTTATTGTAAAATTGGAATTATTTTATCTTAATATCTACAATAACATTTTGGAAGCCATGGTTAAATTTTTTATACTATTTCGACGACACCCTGTATATACCCCAACTCTCCAATTTAAAATTATTTTAACCACTGCCTAATCGATTTGGTCAACTTTCTGTTGATGATTGGTAACGTTTGATAGATTAAATGCACATTTGAACATATAAGTTTTCTTTAGCCCTTTTATCAAAAGGGCAATAGAAAATGTAACTACGAAATAGCCAAATCGTGCATTTACTAGTATTTATTATTCCAAAAATGTAGTCTCAATATTAACATCTAGAAACGGCAATGAGGTCGGATTTTTGGCGATACCTTTGCTGCGAAACATTTAAATTTGGGGTGACTAACTTCACGGATGTTGCAGTGGGCGCTGAGCTGAGTGGGCTTAGTCCCTCATGGAGTGACCAATAGCGTTATTCGAAAAAATCAAAATTCTAAAAAATTTAGATAATTACTGCTTGGATTTTTAAATTTTGCAGCTTTTTAAATATTTTTTTTAGGAAAAAGGAAAATTCTACAGTTCTATGCATGTTGCTTCCTTTTATTAATATTTTTCAGATATTAGAATTTCGGGAAATTACTTCCTTTGATATTTTTAGTAGAATGAATTACAAATTACTAAGAACGATGGATGACTCATCGTGTGTGAATATTTTGAAAGCATTTCATGGAACTGATGACCCAGAAATAAAGTTTTGAACAGATCTGACGATTTGGATGGAATATTTCAGAAATTGAAATAATCTGGTTTTGGTTCACGCACGAGAAGTATCAGATGTAATTTAGAAACTGTCCACTAATCAAGAAGCAAATGTTCCCCCGAATTACCTTTTTAACCACATTTCGACGGAAAAATGAGAAAAATTCTTCTTGATGTTTTTTCAATTAAATCGTCTACGAGTCATTTTAGAAACAAAACAAAACTTTGTGCGTCCAACCTTTTAATGTTTTCTTCAAATCACTGTTCTTCCAAAGCATTCGCAGTTCAAGACATCTTCACGGTAGATTTTGAATATATTCCAGGCGATTCGCCCCAATTGACTCCAAAAGTTCCAGCTTGCACGCGCAGTGTGCAAATGAAACGCGACAAATTTTGTCTGAAGCTCGACGCTTCGTCTATTTTTGCAAAAAGGAAAACTTACAAAAAACAATTTTTGACAAAAACCTTGGTCAAAATTTGAAACAATCTGGTCCGGAAATCTCTTACTTGCGATATTGCAGAAATAAGAAATATCGTACAAAAGTACTTAAATTACAACTAATTTCTTACCAAGAGGGATCCTCTTGACCTTCAAAATTTCGCATACCTGGCCACTGCACATTTTAACGCCCGTAAATAACTTGTCCCTAACTTTATTTCGTTAAAATAGTTTGTTTGTCATATTTAACATTTTACATTTCATTCATATAACAATTTAAAATGAGTTCATTACCTTCTCGCATTAAAAAAAATCATTAAAATTACAGTTGTATTTTACAAAATCGATAATTGGCACATTTCAATTATGAATACCTGATTTATTTAACATTCTATTAGACCTGCGCAAAGTTTTTGATTAATTCCAGTCCCGATAGCTAAAAGGAAGACACTTGTTTTTTAAAAATCGCGATCCAAAAATTTTGGTTAGTAACCCTCAATTTAATAATAAATTATTAAGCATCGTAGTAAATTCTCCGATACATTATATAACGTACACATGTGCGCTATCCTATATTTAATTATCACGTGCCGTGTATTATTTTTTATCAACCATACTCCGATACTTCTTGTGTTCTGCGTTAGCACTTATTCCAAGACGAGCATGCCGTTACCTGGTATGGACCGAAATTAAAATGGTTTGAAGAATTTTCTACCCAATTAGCCCATCATCGAAATTCCTCATAATATACAAGGTATGGTTTAGAACCTAGATGGTCTCTTTATTGAATACCTCTGATAATCACAGTCTGCGCGAAATTTCTAACGATAACGCCAATTTTAATTACTTTAAAGGAATAGTGTATTAAATTATTTAGTTCAGTTTACCATAATTAATTTTGTGTTTTAAGTGTTCCTTAATTTACTACACCAAAGAACTGTTTAATACTAAAATGAGTTTGTGGGGTTGTTTAATCATCATTAATTAAATATTCAATATCTTAAGTAAAGTTAACTTACTTATTCATTCATTTTAGTATATCCAGGAGTAATACCGTACAAAACCGTAATGCAATTTAGCATAACATAAAGTGTGAAAAAATCAGGTAATTTTGAAATTATTTTGCCTATATTTTTGCTACGCCCCAATCTGGATTTCAAAATAATATGAGTGTTAGTAATGACATCATGCCGAGAGCTTTTTATCTTCGATTATTTTTTATATGATTTTTGACTTCCTTGCTTTCTAAATTTTAGTGTTGTAAATGATTAGACTTGCTTGCCCTTGTGATTCTTTTTATCAATTTTTATAACTGAGTGAATTAAAATATTTAAGATTCTTAAATCATGTACATACACTAGACTGTTAATTATTTTACAATTGTGAATGTCATTAATTGTTATTTTTTCTATTATTTATTTGCCTTTTTATTTCAGTTTAATTATGGATCTACGATATAAATATAATTGTTTTTGTATGTATCCAGTGAGATTTACTTTAAGAAGAGTCGAGTTGCCAAACAAATAACTCTTTTTTACTCTAATAATCATAACTTTATTAGCAAAAAACATCCTCGAACTAGGAACCCTTCCAAAAATATTTTTAAGATTTAGAACATCTACGGTTAGCTTTTAAAGATATAGTAATAAATGTGAGCTTTAAACTGCAATAATATTAAAAATGATATTATTCAAAATATAATATAATCATAATGTAGTCAGCGATGCTCTTTTTAGCAAGGGCGGCATCCACAGTAAAATTTTTGACAGCTATTTCATTTTCTGCAATTCATCCATATAACACGTCTCTCGCTAGACAACTGAAATGAAAAGCTTTTCGAGGATTGAAATTGGAGGAACATGCACATATTTTCTCTTCCAAATCACTGTATTCAAGTTAATTATCGGCAAGAGAGAATTTACATGGGAGGTGATAAAAGCAAGCCCCTGCTTTACTTTTATCATCCTGCCGGACTTCTTAGAGAAATTGAAAGATTTCATGGATGAAAAATATCTTCGTTACCATGAAGTTCACTTCAACAATTTCACATAATCAGCAATCTTCATCATTTCGGAGTTCAAACGAATAAAAGCAGGTGATGGATGATTCAATAATCATCCATCATCCATCCATCATCCAAAATATTTAAGAGGCTAGGCAGTTTTGTTATAAATTATGGCCGATCATGTTTTAGCAAAATTTGTATGGACGTTGCTACTCTCGATGACGTCGACATTCCGATGTAACTGGAATATTAAACTGACGATGAAGTCTCCCCAAATTTAAATCTTATGATTATTTTGGCCGTTAGAAAATTATTAATTTATAAATTGTCATATATAAATATGAAATTACAATGCAGCTGCTGAAGAAGAACTGCAACTATCTACATCCGCCTTCGACAAATTTTATACTGCAGCGACGAAAACAAAGTAGAAAAGAAGAATACGCAAAAAGTGTGTCAATAGTGAAGCTTAAAGGTTGATTTCCCAAGAACGGGATCATCATCGCCATTGTGACTTTGAAGACATAAGAAAAGCAATTTCGATCAAAAATTAGATTACGGGCATTTTTGTGAGAAACCTTGCCAAAACTGAGAAAGTTTTTGGTAATTTTTCAACCAAGCCAGAATAAAAATTTTTTGTAATAATTGAATTGTGAGATTCTCACTTCAGTCATTTTACATAACCCCAAACGTTGGATATAGTCAATAGACAGGTCAAAACTAATGCTTAAAATCGATTTCTAAATTTTTTTCCCAGTGTTTATCCAGGAATACCATAGGTTTGTTTTTCTTCCAAGTTGAATCGGTTCAAAATTGTCTTCGGATTGAGCTTGCTGTTTTTCTTCCGTGCGAACCAAAAAATTACCAAGTCCTATGTTTTCTTCTCTCGTAGAACCTGTTCAGTACTAGTTTAATGCCATCCAAACAGTTCTATCTAGACAGCAAGTACTAATAATTCGCACATGCGCAATATTTTTTGTTTTTCTTCTTTGAACTGTTTTTATACAGTTTGTCCAAAATCACTCCAGCACTGGTTCAAAGTTACAACTAGTTCAAGGATAAACATATTTTGGTCATGTTCAGGATTGGTTCAAATGAAGAAAAAACAAACCTCATAGAAAGTCAATTTTGCACGTAATTCAATTTCTATTATTACAAATATTTCCTCACGGTTGGCAATTCTACGTAAAGAAACTGATTAATGTTATTTAGAATTTTTACATCGTCCAAATTCCTTGAACAGTCAAATAAATTGGTAAGTATACCCTAGTTTAGTTATCTCAAGTACAAAAAAACATCCTGGGAATGTTTATTGAAATTTAATCTTACATTTACTATTACATCAGCAAAAATGCAGAATACATGTAATATCGAGTATCACTCACTTGTTTGATGATATTTTGCTTGTTCTATAATTACAGAGATACTGATAAAAAATAAAAAAGGATTAGCCAAGCTTAGCAAAATTGATAAGAATGACTTTCTGCGTGACTTTACAAAACAACACAAACAACCCGATTGTCAATTGTGTTATTTATGATAAATTTATGATAACACTTCAATACCCAAATTACTTTTGGGAAAAAGGGTTCATTATGCGCTGACTGGAGTAAAATAAGATTCAGAACCCTAAAAAAAAGGTATGTATGTACCTAGGCCAAAATGAATATTTTTAAGGCAAAGACTGTAGGGCATCATACCGTTGTACCTAAAATATTAAATTTTACCAAGAGTATCATAGTTTTATAGCGGCAAAATCTAAAAATAGTAGTTTTATATTAGTTTGATTTATTATTATAAAAGGTGCAGAATTTGCATCACATGAGGCGTATTTGCCTTGATACAAGAGTCCTCAATGTATATATTTCAGTCCTTACACAATAACTTTTCCACCCAAGGTCACAGAGTAACCCGCGGCCATGCGACTGAGTAAAGTCAGCCCTAAGCAGCTCGATTTGAAGCCAAGTGACGCTACTTATAGGGCCTGCTCAGGCAGATATTTTTGTTTTCGGTATTTTTAGAACGGTTAAGACGGTAACCACTTTCTATTAGAAGTTTTAGTAAAGTCGATGTGGCAATTTCACAAACTTGAAACGATATTTAGAAATTGTATTTATTATATTTTTCCTAATTATGTTTAGCAATAAAACTACTTATATAAATTCGATTTCCAATATACGAGGTGGGATCAAAAAATTTCCGCCTGCACGTGCCGCGGACGAAAGGTTGGAAGGTGCGAAGTGAGATAATGTTGATGAGTCAGCGTGCCCAGTTTCAATCTGGTAACGGAAGGATCAGCCCGTTTTGTCCAACAACGAATTTTTAATGAATTCAGAAATCGAGCAACGGGTAAACATCAAGTCCCAATAGAGTTCTTTGCAATGATTCTGGAAACTTTCGGTTACGAAGCTGAACCGACTACGTTTAGAATGGCACGCTCGCTTCGAAAGCGGAAGACAATATACATAGGTCTGGTTAACCGTTCATCGAAAATTGTAACTGGAGTTTCGCGATGTCAATAAACACGCACGAACTTGTATCCACTGCATTGTTGTAAAGTTTATACTCTAACTCTTAACTGCTATGTTGAATCGAAATCTACAAAGATCTTCGTCATCAAGCAGGAAATGATCCAAATTTCTTGTCGAAGGTCACCACAGGTGACGAGAGATGGTTTACGGCTACGACTCAGAGATTGACCAACGCTGAAGAAAGTGAGGCAGATCAGAAGCGGATTCAAGAGCTTGATCATTATCCTTTCCGATATTTGTGCCGTTGTGCTCAACGAATTCGTTTCTCAAGGTCAGGCTGGAAACATCGTGTTTGAAGGAGAATATTCCACGCAAACGACCAGACATGTGGCGTGACGGAAAGCGGTTGCTCCGTCACAACAATGCATCGCAAACCCGGCATGCGTAACGGTCATATGTTTTGTCCAGAACAACATGCCCCCCCCCCTCGAGATTTCTTCCTCTTTACCAATAGAGTCGCCAATTTTACACTGTGCAGGACATCAACGTGAATTGCCGAAGGTGCTAAACAGTCTTATAAAAAATGGCTTCCATAGTTATCGAAAAGGGACAACTTCGAAAGGGATTGTGGTGGGATTTAACACGGTTTAGTATAACTTTTTCACAAACCCGGTCCGGGAATTTTTTCAAACTATCTCACATACTTCTTTCTCTCTCACTTCAATGGTAAAACGGTTCGAGTCAAAACTAGGCCGTTTATAAAATTTAACGCACGAACTTTTAGCGATTGACGAGCAAGTGCCCGGGCGAAGTTTTCATGCCATTCAGTCATTTCACGTCCGAGTAGTCTATCTGCTTGCGCCATCAAAGTTCTAGATATTTTGAAAGTTTAGTCCTTGATAGCCAAAATGTTTTCTTCTACTAATCTTCTTCGCGCTACATTTGGATATAAGCCTCCCCAAGTTTCTTCCATGGTTTCGCATACCTACTACTTACGATATCATCCAAATTATTTTCTGATTAAGCGAGGTTGTATAGACCAGCAACTATATGCGCACAGATAGTAAAGTTAGAATATATAAAACATGCGCGACCTATACCATTGAAACCCGCGCAGATACAATGAGGATAAACACAATATACGAACAGCAGAAATTGAGTTATTGGGAGCAATTACGGGAAAAGCCCGAAAAGATTACGCTAGAAGTGCAGTTATAAGGCAACAATGCGAGTATATGACGTTGTCAGATGGAGAGGACAAAGAAGAAGGCAATGGTACCAACATGGAAAAAAGTAGCGAACACAGATTTTCACGCAAGGTGCCAGAAGGAAAACCAGTAGATCGTCGTTCGACTGGAAGACCCATTAAATGATGTGAAGATAACTTGCAATCCACTTCTCAGAAAAAACGCCACTAAATTGAGAATAAACAGATTTACCATCTAATGCAAGTAAAAGAAGAAGAATTTTTTGGTTCGCTCATTTTCTTACTTTGTTTAGATCTTTGTGCATACCTCCTCATGTCATACAAAATTTTCGCATTACATTTATCAAACCAAGACCTCGACAGTGTCTTAATTTAGTAACTACTCTCCATGCCAGTGACTTGATTTGCACCTTCGAGTTATACAGCGTGTTTTGCAGGTATATAATTAAATTTGGGAAGCACGTCCCAAGATGAGTAAACAAAAAATTAAATGAAAATTTCGCAAAATTTTAATTGATGTTTTTAGAAAATTACGTACGGATGTTGTGTACTTGCAAAAAGATCTTGACAAAAAAATCATGCTTAGTGGCATGGTCGTCAAAATTTACAACGATAAGTACGGCTATTGCTATGTTCAGTTTAAAGCAATGATTATTTGTTGTTAGGATAATATTCAAAAATGTATCAATTTATTATACTAAATTTTAAATGCGTTCAATCAAAATTGATTTCAAAAATTTGTGATATTTATGAAGTTGAATAGTCATTTTATAAACATGGTGTGTTTAAAATGAATTACTATTATGAGTAAAATAATTTGAAAAGGCACAAGCATCATCACACATGCGTAAGTAAATTATAACATAATTAATTAAGAAGTGCATCTTTATTCGGGCAAATTTGCGAAGACGTAAAGTACGCTTAAATTATTTTAGCTACAAAGCTACAAAAAACCACGCTTGAATCGTACCGTCGCGTTTGATTAAATTAACTTGCCATCTACATTGTAACAACAAAATTAGCAAAAAATAATGTCGTAATTGTTAAATACAATAGTTTAATTAATAAATAAAAATGTATCCAACCTTACTTAACTTACGGCACTGTAACCTGAGACAACCGTCTATCAATAGAACTAACAGAAAGTGCAGTGTGCCACTTAAAAAACATCTGACTAATCTTTTTTCTTGATTTTCCCAAAAACTATTGGTTTATGAAAAAAGTGGAGTACAGAAATTATGTTAGATTTTTATATTTCTATCTACCTGTGAAGTTTGATCATATGCTGTCAATCAAATAATGCATTGATCTACTTTTGAACAAATTTTAATATATTACACTGGATTAAGAATTGAGCAAATGGAATAAGCCACAATAATAGCAAACATTTTGCTGAGTTAGTTACTACATTTCAATGCCCAAATGGAACTGCGTTTGATAATATCCTCGCTACTAAAGCTAAAGTTGCATACATAAACCTCAAAAACAAGAAACAAATTTTGTTTCTCATAGAGACATGAATCCTTCCTTACTTCACGAAAAAACCAAAACAACAGCAGATTTATCATCGCCTACTAGTTTTGCTGAAATAATAATAAATTAAAACGAGTCGGAAGATTGTCTGCTATCTAACAGTGATTTAGATGATGAAACTCTGAGTTTCAGAAAGGGAAATGAAAAATACGAGATGTTTAAAAACTTGAAGTAAACAGTGACCAAAATCAAGTTAAATATTCCATTAAGAATTTGGAGGCGACTGGTGCCAAACAGATTTCACCCATTTTCCCTTTTCAAGGTGGTGCACCTACAAGCACCAGAAACAATTGAAATTCCTTTGACCTGTTATAGTTCAGCAATTAAGTCGAATTCTACAAAGATGAATATTAAAGGTTTATAGGACCAAAATGTTTTGGGAAAGAAGTGACCATGATAACAGAAGCGTGTCCAAAAATGGATGGGAGCAAGTAAAATCCAAATTACAAAATTAAATAAATATCGATAATGTGTTTATGATTAGACCATACTAATGCAGTTGTCAGAAATGCAAATGTCAATGACCAAACGATCCCCTTTCAAATGGCGGTATTTAAAAATTAAACCCAAAAAAGGTAATAACGTTTTTGTGCTGTGTGGTCCTTATGGAATTGTTTACAACTCAGAACTATACAGGGTGTCCGTGAAACAAAACATATCATTTAACACACGTGTACATGAGGCCTTAGTAAATACAACTATGTATATAAAATTTAAATTTAATTTGAAAAAAATGTTTTCCAAATTGTCGGTTAAAAATTGATTACAAATGCGGATCTGTTGACCTACATTCAACTATGAGTTGCATTTAAGACCCATATGTAACAATGCAAAATTTTGTAGAAAATGTAATATGTATAAAAAAGCTGGGCAAATTAAATACTACTTGCTAGATTGTAAAATAAAAACTAGCAACTTTAACGATTATACGAATACGTACTAAATACTGTAGAATGCCTAAATTATTTGAATCTTGGCGAAAGAAGTTGCGCTTACTAGAATTATGATTCAAAAATTAATTAAAGGTAACTAAAAAGTTTGGTAAACAAATCGCACTTACAATTATTTTCGAGATTTTCTTGCGATATAAATGCGATATAATACTAATTCGTGCCTTGTACATTGGACCAAACTGAAAATTTTGAAATTTTAAATAAGGAAATCTAAATTAATATTATGTTATAGAAATAAAGTTCAGTGCGGTCACATTCAAACTAAGCTTTTGTTAAATTGTTTTATGGCAATTTTAAAAAATGCCACACTTAGGCACAAATCAAAAATTTAATATACGTATGTTAAAAAACAACTGTGTCGACTATTTTAAAAATTTGACGTATCAAAACTTCTGCCATTAAAATTGTTAGTTTAATATATCATATTTAAACAACTAAAAATATTAAAAATTCGTTTAAGGTCGTAACTTCTTTATGTATCCCACTGTACTTATTTATAAAAATTATAAGCATTTTAAAGTCATTTTCAAACATAAATTCAATAATTTAACCAATGTTAAAAGTCTTTGTTAATCACTTTTTTTATTTATAAATTTTGACCTCTATATGTATTTTGTTTGGAGTTTCCGTTGATTTGAGGTAGTAGGTCAATCATTAACGTTTAGAAAAATAGAGTTTATTTTACCACTCAACGTTTCGCACAACACAGTTGGCTTCATCTGGAGCTAAAAAGATTTCTTAATGAATAACAATTAATCTTTAAGTTTTAATTGTTGTGCGAAACGTTGAGTGGTAAAATAAACTCTATTTTTCTAAACGTTAATAATTGACCTACTACCTCAAATCAACGGAAACTCCAAACAAAAGTCTTTGTTAATAATTAAATTTGTAATGAAAGTTTAATAATCGGTATGTATCATCGAACAGCTAAACAAACAACAGTCAAATTATTCTATGAACGACTACAGTGCTCCAAACAGGCAAATATTTCGAAAACTATACAATTTAGGGAAAAATTGTTAGGTTTTTTGTTGCGCACTGCTTATGTAATGCTCTTTATTTTCCGGACACTCTGTATATTGAAGCAGCGGAACAAAATTCAAAATTATCAAACGTTGGAGCTCGCGCCAATAGTATTTTGCTTATAGTAGTTTCAAACAATGTATTTCGAAAACATCTGAATTTTTAGGAAAATTTAAATTTAAACATTTGAACCGCAAGTACCTACAATTATTATATTTTATATCCAAATTAATAAAAATTCAAATATTATCTTCTTATAATGGCACGGGGCAGCCCCGAAACCATTCTTAAATTATTCGATCAACAAGAATGATTTTGAATCGTCGGGTGCTCGAAAACGGATGCATGTGAATACATTCCTAATTGAATTTAGATAACATCGTTCCATCTTCTATCCAGGCAAAATTTGTAGCAATGTGGTCAACTTTTAATTATAAACTTTCAAGGTGATAACTCATTGGATTAGATGATTGAAGCTGATAGGTTTTTGGCTTGCGAAGTTTAACGCCATTTTTTAAGCGCTTTTAGATGAAGCCCAAGCGTAAAGATGAAACCTGCATAAAACGTAAATTATACGTTATTATTAGCGAGAAAGTGTGTAGAATGATCATAATTTTAACGTATGAATGTATTGAACTGCGCATACTCCGAATTCTATTTGATATCGTTAAATTAAACTTTTCCCTTATTCAAAAAATCAAACAAATTAAAACTTGTGTTTATTTTTAACGCATTTATTATTACGTTAGTACGTTGGTTAACATATTTATATTTACGTCTAAGGAAAGCGGGTTCAAACCCGACCGAGCCGGAAAATTTTTCAGCAAAGAAAATTTAAAAACACGCCTTCTGCACAGATACGGAAGTGATATCGTAGGTGCTGTGGTTCGACAAAATTCTAATAGCACATCTCGAACTTTAGCCACGAAACATATTTAGGTAGAACTGCTTTGTCACCAACGGGTCATTATTTATTATATTGTTTGTAATTAATAAACAAAGCAAGAAAGTTCATCGATTTTAACACTGACGTAAAAATAAATTAATAATTGGGTTTAGACGCAAGCAATGCTTCTATTACTGTTTTATATCTCAATTTACTAAATCTGTTCGTAAACTTAACATTAAGTTGAAATTATTTCTTATGCATTTTCATAAAACTGACGTACACGTGAAAATTCCTCAGATACATTGCGAATATTCTTGACTTAATTTTATTGTGTTAGTTTTTCGTCATTGTTATTTTTACGTTTATTGTGTATAAGCAACAACGGTTCTAGCGGAAACTAGATATTCAAAGACAAATTTTTACTATAACAAGGATATTTTGAACACATTTTAATAATACAATTGCGGATTAAACATTGAATTTTAAAATAATCGTGTATAGATGGCAATTTTTTGAGATGAAAGTTCTGAAACAGCAGTGGCTATTTCTACAATTGGGAAATTTTAATTTTTATGACGTCAAAATTCGTTCACGCACGTGTTCAGATAGAAGATAGAGATTGTGTTAGTCGATGTGAAGACGGCAATAAGATTTAATACAGGTTTGAATAAAAAACAACTTTCTATCCAGGGTATAGACATACATGCCTGTTCCCTCTTCATACATCCATATCCGCCCATCTTTGCCTAGGTTCAGTTTTGGATGTACTTTTCGTAGTTGTCATGACAGAAAATATCTGTAGATATTCTCTTATTTTTTCATTCGTTATTTGGTCCCTCCGAGTAACACCTTTTACTCGTCTTGAAAATTTGGTTTCTGACGCCCGCATTCTCGATATATCTTTTTCTGAATCTAATTTTACTTTCGTACAGTACTGTTGAAACTGTTACAACTTCATAAAATTTTTCCAGTGCTCGATATATTGTGCCACACATATGTTGGAATACGTAAGTTCCAAGTACTTGTTCCGGACTGTCTCTTTACCCCGAAATGCCATAATTTTAGTTTTAGAAATTAAGAGTTCCGGGTCAAAATCCATGTATATTTGTAAAGACGATAAGTTGCTAATTTCAGATTGTTTTAATTAAATGATTATATAATAGACAAAGCGAAAATGTTGATGGAGCGTATCGGCGATCGGAGTTAGGTTATACGCAGATCCAGTCCTGCGTGCGCATCAATTTCTCAATTTTAACAATATTTTAAATTTTTAGTTTTGATACACTACTTTTGCATACTTATGTTTAAAATTCGTCCAGGGCTTAGTCCAGAACATTTCAAAATACCGCAGTTTGAAAACTTAACCTTAAAAAATAGTTATAACTTGCGATTTTTAAACGTAAATATGTTAAAAATATCATGGAAAAACGATAGTTTTTACTTTATCTTAACCTATATGAAATCTAGGTAAAAGAGACAATATTGTTTTTGTCCAAAAGTTTAGAGGAAATACACGTTTTGGGGTCCCCTGAGCCCGAAAATCATGTTTTTAGAAAAGTGCTTCTGAGTGTTTGAAAACAAAAAGTCGCAGATAAATAACATTTTATATTTAAGTTTGTAGCCATCCTTACACGTGACCGCACTTTACTCTTGTCATTTTTAATTTTCCGCAATTTTCTCGAAATCAACTTTGACGATTTTAAAAAAATTAACTATATTTCTTAGCTGTTTGGTGCTTTTTCGTATAATCTAAGCGGTTTCTCAAAAAATGTACGTAAATCGAGTAACCGCAAGTATCTTCACCTAAAATCTGAAAACTGGAAGTGCCCTAAATCCTTGTCATTTGGTTTTTCGCGATTTTCCCGAAAACGATTTTTTCAAAACACTATATTTCTTAACTGTTTGGTGCCCTTTCGTGTAATCTAGCCGATTTCTCAGAAAAATTTATGTAAATCGAGTAACTGCAAGTACCTTCATCTAAAATCGGATAACCGGAAGTGTCACTTTACCCTTGTCATTTTTTGGTTTTTCGCGATTTTCTAGAAAATAATTTTTTCAAAACTATCTATATTTCTTAGCTATTTGGTGCCCTTTCATATAATCTAGGTGGTTTCTAAAAACAATTTCCATAAATCGTGTAACCGGAAATACCTTGAACGTTAAATTTTGAATAAAACTAGAACTCCTAGCTAAATGAAAATTTATATTTGAAGTCATAACTAACTTTGTATGAAAAATCAAGGATTTGGTTTAATTCGAAGAACTTAAAGTACCTTTTTACTCTTGTCATTTTTCAGTTTTTCGCTATTTTCTTAAAATCGGTTTTAACGATTTCTTAGCTATTTAATTTAGGTTTTCATAATAAATTTTCGAAAATCGAGTAACCGGAAGTACGTCGAGTATTAATTGTGAACAACATATTTTCAAACTAAACACTGTAGAAAAATGAAATTTTATATTTAAGTTTGCTACCTTCCCTACATGCGACGGAAAGAATTTAGTTAAAATCGATTGACCGGAAGTGATTTTTAAGTTTTTTGCGATTTTCTCGAAAACGGTTTTAACAATTTTTTAAAAACTTGCTTCTGTTCTTATACCTTATGCCCTTTTACGTGGAATTTTGGGTTTCTCCAAGAAAATTTGTTGAAGCGTGTTATTGAGGGAAATTTCCGAAGTTGGACAGCGTTTGGCGTGTCCAATGATTTGGACATTTTTAATCAGTTTTGGACATTATTTGCGTATCTATAACGTGTAAGAGAAAATCGTGTGTTGTCTCACGACGGATTTTTTTATAAAGATGTACAAATTCCTTTTCATGAAAAATTTTTATTTTTGCATACTAATTCTGCATCAGACCACAGTATAGGTGATATTAATTTAAATGAAACCCATGCCTTTCCCGCTGGTATTAATTTATTATTGATTTACAAGCATTTGATAACATTACGTTAAATATAATAATGCTTTTGGATTCTCATATCTTGGTTATCCTGAAAAGCTTTTAAAAGCATTAGGTTGATATTAAATGATCCGGATGTGAATTAATTAGTGATTCTGTGGTTTGCATTTTAGATAATCCGACTTGGAATTATTTTTTTATCGCATTAATTACAATTCGAACAGGATATTTCCTACATTTTGCCTCTACATTATAAAAATTTGAAAAAACCGTTATACCGTAAAATTGAAGTTAATAATAATGCAATAGTCAACGGCTCGTGCCCCTTTTCGTTCAATATTCTTTATAAAATCAAGACAACGGTCTTCTCTAGGTTGCATTGTATTCGGCCGCAACGACATGACTCTGATCTGATCGTATTCACATCCAACTTCCGCTTTTTCGCGAACATAAAGGACTTCCGTGCACCTTGGTAGTAATAGCAATTCATGAGGTCCTTCTAGGCGGTCCTTAATCATATGTTGGAAGCACTGATGCGGAGGGCGCCCACTGAGTTTTGTTTTTGGCCGACTCTCCAATTCTACATCTTATGTCAGAGAAGTTAAGGTTTCAAAAGAATCTCATGTTTAACGTATTGGTGTCTCGAGAGAACGCATTGTATTGAATTTTTTAAATGTCTTGACTTTAATTGGTATGAAGCTTTTGTCATATGAACTTTACAATATCTGAACTGTCATTCTTTTGTGTGTGCTGTCTGCAAGGAGTTCGAAAAATAGATACTTATGGGAAATTTATGAGTATCTCCCGAATTTCAAATTAAATCCTTTGTTAAAAATTTTGCGTATCATCGCGGTTTCACGCCCTTCAAGTGTTCACAACCCTTCATACGTATGTCAGAATTTTATAAAAAAAATGCCTAAAAAGTGCGATTTCACACGGTTGCCCTAAGTGTAACCCTTGACCTAAAAATTTAGATAAAAATACAATTGTGCGTCCCTTTTCAAAATCCAGTTAAAGCTGTATTTAGGAAAGCGGAAATAACCACTGTGAAACCGCTTTTAAATACGAAAAGAAACCCTTTGGGTCAAAATTACAACTGCGGTGACATCGTCAGGTACGAAAAGACAGGTAAAAGTGGTAAAAATCTAACCCCTTTTATAACATTACCCGGAGATCTAGGAAGTATTGTAATCGCTAATCAGTATAATCAAGTAGTATTGTAACATTTTTTACGTATTAACAAGTCGTAACGGAAGGCGTCGTAAAAAATTATAACTTCGGCAGTTTACCCTTCAAAAACAGATGAAGCCCCTCAAAATATGTAATTATAAAATCCGCAGGATACCGGAGCATCAAAGTGTATAAAATACCATCGCGAATTCAATTTCGTATTAAAATGGCGCTTTGTAACGGCGACGCATCGAAGGAGGCGATGGTAACGACGCCGTTAGTAATTCAAATGTTTCAAGTTGCGCTACCTCAATTTCGAAGCGTCTCTTGCTTCTGACAGCACGCAATGCTTCATATTATGTCTGCAGAATCGACTCCGGTTATCATTCCTGTATTAATACCGCTTCAGGCTAACAACGCATAAATCCCACACCCTTCTTAGCAAAGTAAGGGTGCGTAACGAGTTTTAAATGCTACTTCCTAATAATAAGTCAAAGATGTTACAGGATGATAAATTAAAGTGCGAATTTGTTGTTCAATTTTATTAAACATGTGTTGCTTCTTCGTGTCGATGAATAGCACTTTATCCGAATGTGTCACGAGCATCAAGAAGAATGGATGAGCAACCGGGGAAGAGCTGTTTATTGAGTTCGATCGCAGCACAGGCTATGATTTGCGATAGTCCTTAATGGATTTGTGTCATTTGTCTAACGGTTGACACTTCGAGGGTTATTCACTGTCACTTTGGTATATCGATGTGCTTGCTTCACACCTTTACGTAAAATGCATCGTTTTTACTCGCTGAAGTAAAAACTACAAAAAATTATGCCAAAATTTTCCTTTCGTCCTAGAGGAACAATGCAATATGTAAAGCAACACTAAACAAAATTGTTCTATGATGACTAATAATATTTATACATCCATGCAGCAATATTTATTTAAAACGTAATTGAAATAGAAAAACACTTACTTATAGTTTATGTAATAAAAAACAAGCACACGGAATTTTTAAGTAAATACAACACTGAAAAAGTCAAATTAACTTCACTAATCTGAAAACCACAAATTATCGTTAATAAAACGATTCCAACATTTAATACAAAATGGATTCTTTTTATCGCGTTTTCAATTAAAATTAATGCAAAATTTTTACTTCAGACGTAAAAATAACTTTTGGCTGTACATCCGTATCTAAAAATTTTCAAAATATAGCTAAAGTCGATCACAGAAACATTCAAACGCCATTTCAACACATTCTTATATTTATGTAAATTTGCAACACAGCTCAGAATATTTAGTTTTGACAACAACCGAAAATGGTGACAGACTTCCGGTAATGTAAACATTAATTAAATCGCATGATTATTTATAAAATATTGGGGTAGGCTGCAAACTATTAGAAATTTTAGATTCATAAAATCGAAAAATATCGAATTTTGAAGCCTCCTCGATTGAATTTTGCTTACAAATTTGAACAAAAGAAATTAACATCCCAGGTAGGTCCATGTTACATACGGGGTGTATCGAAAATGAATGATACATTTTACTTACAAAATTAAATGAAAAAATCTGGTGTGAAACAACACACGACTTTCTCTTACGCACATAGATATACCAATAGTGTCCACAAATGATTATTGTCTACGTTTATTTTGGAAAAAA
>JAHWXV010058278.1:0-14011 GCA_024586415.1 Phrixothrix hirtus | reverse complement strand
CATAAAATAATAATTTGTGAAAAATATGCATTTCATTATAAAATTTACAAAGTATGCAAAAAATGCATATATATGCACTTTGCATATATTCCGCCCCCTAATTATAACAAATTACGTTTGTTTTAAGATCTTTCTTCTTTTATTGAAATTTCATTGGTAAATGTTCAAACTATTATAACAATCAATTTATACTAACTAATCAATATTAAGACGCGCCTTAACACATTAAAATCACCTAAAAAGACCATAACTGTTAAAACTACTGTTTGAATTGGATATTTCGGTTCCTTGAAAGAAAATTGTAATTGAAGCCTATTTTGTAGCATCTTATGTTTAATGATTAATTAGAACACTATCTAATGAATGAAGCAACATGGAATAGTTCTGCTCATCCTTGTTACACGATGTTCGAAGCCAATTGCATATGGAGCAAGGACATACCTCCACTAATCAGAGGACTTTATTCTAGACATGAATGTCATTTATCCAGTGATTGCTCTAACTATTGGAACGCATTCATAAATTAAAATCTTTACACAAAGTTATCGTCTAAAAGAGAATTGAACTATCACAAGTTTAATAGTGCACGAGATTTTCATAAGTAGGTTACCTAGACAACTCTAGATATTATTGCGTAGTCTTACCTTATTTAATGGATTTACTATCAATGTTGGATCAGACGATCGGCATGTATTTTTATCTAGGGGGAAACGACCACACAATAACAGCATTCGGTAGCTATGTTCTCGGTGGCTTGAGATTTTGTTGTCACTTCTAGCTTTTATCTGAAGGCTTAACTTAGGTACGTACAAGCCTTTTGTCTCTTTCGAGCAAACACGACATTGTCAATTTAAAAATGAATTTATTTAAATAGCATAATAATTCGAAAGTCAATTATACAACAAAGAAAATTGAAAGCAATAAATAAAATTAATGTTAAATTTGGTTTAAAATGTTAAGTTATTATCGATGCGATCAATTTCTATAAAGTTTATATATATATATATATATATATATATATATATATATCGAATTGATTTCGTTAGCACACCCTACTATGAACTAAGTTATTTATGTGTAGCTTAAATAAAGGTTTTCTACCTGCATTTATTGAAGCTTTGAAATGAAAATAAATATTTACGACTTTTTTTAAGCAAACTTAGTTATGTTCCTATTACTAAATAAATTTCAAATGAATTTGGTTTATTAATTAAACACTCGCGATTTGCGTTCGCGGCAAGTGGAGGTATTCGAGAACTAACCTTTTCGTTGTCCTTTAGTTGATTTTATCAGGTGATTAGGGATGTCCACTCTGAATTTCTTACAACGCTCGGTGTAGTTTTATAAACTTCTTTGAATTCCGTACTTGGACGAATTCCTCAACTCATGGTGATTCTATTGTAATTCTTTTACTGCAATTTATTTACAGCGACTTTGCTGATGAACTTGTTTATTGATCAATACACAATAAACATTTATGGTAGATCAGAAAAAAGCCTGGTTTTTACTTAAGTTTGAATTTATATAACCTTTGAGAAATCTCATTGTCCAAGTGGGTTGTTGGTTATTTGAATTTCAGCCAATATCTTTGAATTAAAGCTCGTTTCTCGGTTCTCACGTAGGCCGTTTTAAATTTATATGTACGTCTCTTTTTGCGAGTTTCGGGTCTTATTTGTTACTTTACATGTCTTTGCAGCAAGTTTGCTAAATTTTCCGCTTATTTAAATTATACTGTCTATGGCGATGGTCACGTAAATTATATTACCTTTCCATCTTTTGCTTTTAGCAAATATGCTGCTGCTTAGTAATCTTACAACATATTTTAAAGGGTTAAGATTAAATTTATGTTTGGTTAAAACACATTATCGATTTCTCAGAATGTTATATACATTTTGATTTAGTTCTTAGGCATGTTGATGTGAATTATAATTAACTCCATTGAAATCTTCTGGGATTTGAGGAAGAAATAGATTTCGAAAGAATTTGAAATAAAATTCAATTAATCGAAAATTTAGTTGATGCCATAGTAGAAAGTAAACGATAATTGCAGTAAAATAATGGTAACTATACTCAATTTTGGCTGTATCGCTATATTTTCTTACGTTATCATTAATAATTACTCAAGCTAAAATTAAAGGGTTTAGTTTATTTATGGGCTGTTGTTTGATAATTAGAATTGTCATTGCAAAATGTTTGATATTCTTATCCTGCTTTTACAAAAACAGAAAAAATATGCCCTGAACAATTTTATTACCCACTGTAACGCCATCAGGCTTACTATGAAACGTCACACGTAACAATTGTATCTGTTATAAATTAAGATTTCCACATAAAGGGAGATAAATACACGCTGATCATAAGGTGAAACACTTTGTGTATGCTTATTTTCATAAAACGAAGAGACTTCTTCACGGAGAGTATTATTGTTTACTAGGTTTTACTCTCAGTGAGTTTCTGTATAGTTTGTTGTTAATTATATAAAGCTATAACTCAAGATGATCTTATCTTATTGAGGAATTATAAAAGAAAGTTATATTTACACAAACAGATTTAATAAAGCGGTTTCAAGAAAACTCCAGTTTACACTGTGCATATATCGAAACTAACTTTAGTCATACAAAAATTATTGAAAATAAGATGTAGATAAACTTACTTTTCAATTCAATGTAAATCTAAGATACCTCAATAAATATAATCTAAACACACAAGTCTAAAAATGTGCATTCAAATTTAAGCAAGCGAATTTAAGTAAGGAACTGTTTTTAATGCTGGAAGGATTTTCAAGTCACCGCCCGACACAAAATGTATTCGGGTTATTTACTATCCCATGATTTTAATATCGCTTTTAAATCAACGGAATCCTATTGATAGAAACAAATTTTTAACAGATATTTTATACAGCTATTAGAAGATAATGCGCGTGACTTTAGTTTTTAGTGAAATCAACGTTAAATAATTTTATTTCGGACCCCAAAATTTTTATCAAAATGTGAAACTAACAAGGAGAGCCCGAAATCAACATTGGCAATTAGGGGAAGTCTGTGAGAATAATCGGATTGAAGTTAAATGATTAGCACTTTGCATTTACTCAATACAGCGTTATAGAAATAAAAAATAAATTATTATAACTCAAGTAACGAAATGTATTTCACATTTCCTAGTTTAGTTGATAATACAAGATGTGAAGGGCTCACCTACATGATATTTATGGAAGGTACCCACTGCCAAAACAATCGCACATATTAACAATCTTTAATTCAATTTAGCACTATCGAAATCAGATCACAAAAGAATTCGACATTTATAGCAATCTTGATTTATATTTTTATTAAGTTGAGTGTGAAATACAATTCTTAAACCTGTCCAATTACATTTTTTTCTTTTACTCAAATTACACTTGTTTCAGTACTATCTATATGATTATCTTGAGATTTATAAAAAACTAACAGAAAGAATAAGTTGATAAATAGGATTAATTGCATAAATAAATTTACTTGCTTGATAAATGCTAAATATATAGTAACAAATCTCACATAGATTAAAACGAATCAATAAGTAAATAAAAATAATTAACTAATATACAATATTAAAACGTCCTAATTCGAAATTAAAAGTTACATTTGTGATATTATTTGTATTAATCTGCTTAACCCTCTTTTACAAGAAATCAAAAACATTAGGATTCTGCATGACACGAACCTCAAAATCCCATCTTCTTTCTACCCTATTTTGTATTGGTCTCATTGGTTTCTCCTTTTCTGGAATTTAAGGTGTTTGAGAGATACAGCTAAAGAATTTACTGATTCTGTTATTAGAAATAAAGACCATGCATGGAGAGAATTCGTTTTAAAGGGTGTCTGTAAGGTAAAATCAGTAATAGGTAGTTCTAGGTAAACAGTAGGAAATTAAAAGTTTCTTAAATTTTATGTACTTACTACATTTATTTAAAAATTCTTATGAGCATTCTAGATTTTTATAAGGTGACTTCTATAAATACTGATTGACTCTGAAGGTGTAACAGTTTTTTGATAACTGAGATCGCTGATCTAGATTCTAGCTGTGTGTGTATAGTATTCGTTAGTGATTGGCTGTTTTCGGGATCTAGTGCGAAAGGTATATTTTTGGAAAATTCAGGTGAGATGGGGTCGAAGATGTCTTGAAGATTCAGAATTTTAGGATCATTATGGAGTAGGCTACAGTTATCTAGGTAAAGCCCAACATTTTCCCGAGATGTCAATTCGCAATGTTTTTGAAACTTTACACACATATACTACAGGTAAACATAATTGACATGTATTTTTTTATCAGCAACCGAAGCTATTGGAGGAGAAAAATGCTCTCGCAAACTTGAGGCGAAGGTTTGTTTTTCGAAAGCGAGGGCAGATAGAACATACTGTCAATTGGCGCTATTCTTTATTTTTAAAGGATGTTTCATTAACATAAATACCAGCGGTGCACCCATAGAGAGGGCATTGGCACAAAATTAGAGTTCAAATACTCCATAATTTCAATATATATATCAACTAATTACAAATCTAACTACATATACGGAAAAGACGTTAAAAAACCTAGGGTAAGTGGTTTCGGTAAAAGTTATACACATACGTGTAAGGACTGTACAGAAGTAAACACTTCGTTTATAAGCTGCACGTTTTATGATAATAAAATATAGACATAATCCGTCTGTTAAGAAATTTAATTACATGTTCTTATGTGAAATATTTGTGCTATACTTTTATTACTTAAAAAGCAAAGTACACGCTTAATATTAGTGCGAAACTTCGAATTCCTGAACTAGCGTGAACCAAGTAGAATTGTCAAATCTGAAGTAATTCAATGATTTAAAAACAAAGTTGATACGAACGTCTTTAGATCGATTCAACTATTCGTGTTTATGAGTTTTCCAGTAATGTATACCTGACCCATGTGGCGAACTCGACACGACGATAATTTTGAGGTAAAATATACTACTACTATATTCAAAATGGACTTCATATAATTGAAACTTTCATTGCTAATTCAAAAAAAATCATTGTTTAAAAGGTTTGTGTTATGTGTGTATTTTATATGTAAAGCTTCTACCAAAATAAATAAGTATTTGTTTAACTTGCGCAAGCTTGTATGGTTTTGATAGCATTGTGTGAACTTAACATTTTTTGAATTGTCACAAACAAATAACAAACTATTGTTAACACGATAGAAATAATGTAAATAAATTGTTTTCTAAAATAAAACCCAAAGTATGGAGGCCTACCCTCACTGTCAGACATAACTTTCATAGTGATTCTTTACAATTACAGCATTTATGATATGTTACTTATTTGGTAACTTTTCCAGATATCTACGTTATGTGATATTGTAACAAATCTACATTACTTGTAAAACAAAAATAGATGCAAAATTTATAAAAATGATAACATTTTCAGTGTATATTAAATAAATTTCTATATCCAACAATTTTATATGAGATTTCAAACTCATACTGTTTATCTGAGGAAATGCTATACGATGGATATATTTTAAACTCAACAGTACTCACCAACGGACATAAAAAGTACTGTATTTATGAAACATTTGCTAAAGCTGAGTCACCAAAATAAATCTTCATGGAATGATTTATGATTTTAATTTGAATACCCAAGGTAACATACAAAAATTTGATATGAGGCAACACACGATTTTCCCTTATATATTATAGATATGAAGTTATTGGCCAAAACTAATTGAAATATTAATTACTTTGATTTTGGATACGACAATTGCAATAGCCTCTAATCCAAATTACTAGAAATGCAAAGTGCTGCTAAACGCCAGAGATCTTCTCGGATAACTCACTTCACCTCATTTTTTCAGAGAAAAGTAACAATTAGCTAACAAGTGCTTCAAAAACATGAGAACCACTTCATCCATGTAAAACGGAATTAAGTAGCTAAAAAATATATTAAGTTTGAAACAATCATTAAAGCTAATTTCAGGAAAATTGCGAAACGAAAATTCGGAAAATGTCTAAAAACTACGCAAATAAAGTAGTACTTCCGAATCTACGATTTTAAATAAATTATTGGTTATTTATTATATTTTAACCCAATTCTCCTTTTGCATACGAACATAGTTATGACCTCTAATATAAATTTTCATTTGGCTAGAATTTCTAGTTTCATAGCTGTTTTATTCAAAGTTAAAGAGATAACATGAGTAAAGTAGTACTTCCGATTGTTTTATTTTAAACAAATGTCGCAGCTACGTGTCACGCACACACGTATGCACGCATACCCGCAGACACGTAGGTAATCACGCATGCATGCACGCATTAACCTATACAAACTCGCGTGCACGCTCTCACGCTAGTTCATGCACACTCAAACACTTACACACACATACACGTACACACATGCACATGCGCGTATACACACGCGCGTGCACACACGCACAGGCGCGAACACACACACACAGAGAGATAGAGTCACACACACAGACACAAGAAGTCGCACGCACACAAACTCACACAAGCTCAAACACACATACACACATTCTCGCGTGTGCGCGTGCACACTTTTGTTAATTACGTGATAATCGTATAAAATAGGACTTAGATATGAGCATTTAGAGCGATTTTCGGATCATATCTATGCTTTAATGTCGTTAAACATACAAAGAATGTGTTTATTCTTATACAGCCCTTATACGTACGTATATTGCTTTTATGGAAAACCCTTAACCTAGATTTTCTAGTGTGATTTGCGTATATGCAGTCAGATTTTCAATTAGATGATATATATTGCACGTATGCGATATGCACCTCCAATTGTATGCTAATAACCTCCTCATTGGGTACGCCACTTAAATTATATAAGTATTAATTGAAATACCTTAAAAATCAATAATAGCGTCGATTGACAGGTTTTACCTATCTGTTCTTTATGCCTACAGCGGACACGACCTAATACTGCCGAATCTGTTCTCGTTTTAGAAATATTTAAAGAAAATGGATATTCATCTCAATTTTGCGAGCGGACTTTACCCTTGAATGGCTTCAATTACAGTTAAAAAAATAGGTGCAAATTGTTATTATCTGTAGAATGTGTCCAAAGTTTAAAAAAATCCCGGCTCGTAGGCGATCGCCTAGAACTCATCATGGGTGGTTACAATTGTCCGAACAAAATCGGGTGCTACGTACTTTTTAAAAATCTTCAGCAGCTGTCAAGCGTTATTCCCTTTCATTTATAATCTATTGTCTCAGAACAAATTTCACACTGATAGGTCTCGCCCATTTAAATATGTTAACAAGAAGTAAAACGGGCACAATGAGAAAATATACATAACTAAAATTGATGTATTTGAATGTCATTAATCAATTCAAGGACTGCTAGAAGGTGCCTATCCGCTACTAAACCTAAAAAGGGCATGGACGCAGAAATAATTGCATTTTCTGCAATCAATACAAGCGAATGCATTCTCCAACTACAAGTTAGTGTCCAATGTGGAGCAAATGACCACTAACACAACATCGGAAACAAAGCTCGTAAGGTTGGTGCTTGAATTAATAATTGACTGGATTACATAACAATATGAATTAAATTCTTCGACGTTGGAAGACTTAATTCAAAAATACCTAAAGATTTACCTATCGACAACACTGCCAGAATAAAGATGATATAATTCTTAATATTTAGTACAAAGGAAGCTAGATTAAAGGATCATACAAAGATTAAGAGAATAATATTTTAGTTAATAAGTGATATAAGGGTCCGATAAACAAGCTTTAAATAAATATGAAATAATCTTGAAACTAATCCAAAGTATATAACGTGTTAAATTGAAATCTAATTAACAATTACGCCAAAGACAATTTTGTTAAAAACAAACAGTAGTTTTACTTAATGTCATATTTGTTTGCGGAACTTATCGTAATATAGGTTCAATCATCACAAAATTTTGTGATTTAAATCTCCTATTCAAGTTTAAGCAATGAATTTCTACAATTGCATTACCATTTTATGTTTACTTAATTATATAATTATATAATTTACATAACTTATAAATATTATTTTAACTGTGTTTATTTAATTACATATATATTATTTTTATATGTGTAATATTTCATTGTTTTAAGACACGTATAAAACGTATTTTGGATTTTATTTAAAGAACAAGTGTTAAAGAAATTACCGCACTATAATTGGAAATTAATCTAATTCATGTCTCCGCATTGCGTATCCCGTACAATCAAAAATATAATTGTTCTCCTTTGCCCGTTATTAATTAAAGTATAACCGCTAATGCACATGTAACATACACAACTACTCTTAACACTTATAAACAAAATTTAATAAAAAACGTATAAATCATGAGTGGGTTATGCAACTAAACGGCTTGTTACCTTCCAACAACTATGAAAGGGACGAAACATTGACTGCAATTTAGAGGATGGCTCGAAAACATTGACAGCCTTTTTAGAGGAGTGGAATTTCAAAATAAAACGCGAAAGAAAACGCGTCGAACAGGAACACGATGATACACTTACTAAACAGGAACAGCCATGGCAACGCGAGGATAAACGTTGCAAACGCGAACGCGAACGTAAATAGCGTATAGCGGAAATAAGAATCTCCCGAATTAATCGGATTTGAGAGAATGTAAATAGTAGTGTGACGGCTGCTCGGGCGTAATTTTTGTGTCGGCTTCCTGTCACCTAATATTTTTTCTGGGAAGGTAGCTCTCAGTTGGAGATAGGTTAAGGTTCTATTGAACGTCTCATACGACCTAATTAACTCGCTGGATAACTGTGGACAGAATTTGTTAACGTACAGTAAAGTTAAGTTGACAAGTTTTCATTTTTTGATTCTACCTCGTAGGTTTTTATTTTATTATTCTGCCTTAATAACTTTTTAAGTTTACCCTGTATGATTTTGTTTTAGGAGATTTGATTCAGTGTACACTGCAGGAAAATTTGTCATATTTTTAGGTTTGTGCACTTAATGACTACTTATTTTTAATCTACTTTTAATTGTCAAGTGGAATTAAAGATTGCAAGTTTTAGGTTTTGATGTACTTAACACTGCAGTTTTTATTTACTTATTAATATAATAATAATAATATTAATCAGTTCTGTACTTTTATTAATTTTAATACTGCATTGGTCTTATTATTTTTGAGCTTAAGGCTCTGTTTTAGTGATTATACATTGTATTAAATAAACGAAAATGTATTAATTGTGTTTATTATTAACTAAGCAAAAAGAATTATATATAGGCTGGTTTTCTTACAACTAATATTTATAGACATATATTTATTTACAAGAATGTTAGCTTTATCCCCTTTCAAATAATTATGCAGTTTCGCAAACAGCTGATTTGCGGACCGATTTATGAGTTAACAAGTGTTCTTTAATCGTGATGCGCGATCGTGTGTCAGGATGAGCTTTAAAACGGCAATTTTCAGGTTAATGCAGATACATTTACCCTTCGTTTTATTTAATATTAACGTTAGTAAATTAGGTATTTTATTACGCGGTTTGTTCAGTATATTGCATAATTTTTAGCGTTTAGTGGGTGCTTAATTAAGACTAGTTTGCAGCAATGTTTTCGATGCTAGTACATATCAGAAATGTCATATAGGCGAAAGCTTTGTACACACAAGAGTTAAAAAACAGTGTCGTATAAGTAGCTCATCGATCTGTCATGAAAATCAATGCGTTAAACAAAGAATTCACTTCAGCTTTGTTTATAGCGTATGCTGTAAAATGGTTTCAAGCAAGTGAATGGAATCTTTTGTTCTTGATTGAAATTACGAAAAATTAGTGTATATAACATTATGTTTTGCAAATTGCAGTCGGTTAATAAGAATATGGAATTGTTTATGTTTTGTCAGACGAGATAGTCAACTACTTAAGGCAGTAGGATGGTTATCTCTGAATTTTTCTGTTTTAAATGCTCACTTTTATACATTTTCGGCGATAAAGGGGCGGCGATCTGAGATAACTTAAAAGTTTGAGTTTTTCGATTTTTTTTTCTCAGTCTAAAGGCTGTATTTGTTGCTAACTCGAATTTTAAAGCTAGCAACGTTATAATCGGACAAACGGCGCAGCTTTTATTGAATTTAATTGTTTTCTAGGATTTTTAAAATTTCTAACATTTTGAGTTTAAAATCTTTCAGTTATTTTTAACAACATTTTCTTACTTGACTACGACTAGAATACATTTATTTGTTTATAAAAGGTTGGTTGTAAATCGAGCGCGTGTAATTATTAATTAATTGAAATGAATTGAAATAAGGTTCTGCTTTGTTTGCGTTTTGAGTTTGTGTAAAATTAAACTCTTATCAGTTGATTCTACGAAATGGTTACCATCTGTCTGTCTGGATTTGACTTGCATTCGATTTAAATTCCTGGAATGTTACATTTTTAATAACAATTCTTTTAAAAATTAGATCTTATTTATTTAAACAATTTCTAACGTCAAATTTTCTTCTTGTATTATTAAATTTTAGCCAAAGAATATTTTATAATTTACATTTGTCTACATTATTTCATTTTGAACAGTTCTATACATTTTTAGTGCAGGGTATTATTTACAACAATTGTTTATAGCAAAATAAAATGAAAATAATCTTTTTCGTTGGCGATGCATGAAGTTAACCGAATTTTTGACGTGTTTACGCTTTGAACTACCGACAAACTTAATTATCACATAACAAACACTAATTAACACAACCGTAATTAATTTTGAAAGATGGGAAGGCGTCACAGTAATAATAATAAATTAACGAAGGTAGAGTTAGGTGTAGTATATCTCTTGAGGGTAACGTAGGACAAAGTGAAACAAGCAGACACTTATTTTGATTACATTTTGATAACATGACCGGAATTCGCGACGAAACTCAAAACAAATTTCCGTAAGTGGCTACAAAAAGTACAGGGACTCGGCGATGTCGAAACAGCAAAGAGATCAATCATAATGGAGCACTTTAACGTATTCTTACCGAAACAACTGTAGATGCATTTCCTAAACTATTCCCCAAAAAATCTGTACAGACCCAGTGAGCTAGCGAAAATACACACGGACAACAGGAAAAGTATTTACACCGACAGCATACTAGTACACCAGCTCTTCCCGAAAAACGACCATTTTAAAAACGGTAAACAACATAAAGAAAATAAGAGAACAGTAAACCAAACGCGTATTATCATAAATGTAAAGAAGTCCAAAGCAACCGTAAAACCCTAAGGAAAACGAAAAAGTTCCAAATGATTGCAGTTGTGGCAAATCAAAGGTATGCATAAATGCATAATCTGCAGATCGACAGATAATTCCTGGTATGGTTCCCAGCAAAAGAATCCCTGCGTTTAAGTATTTATGTAGGGTTGAAACGTAACTACGGACTAAATGCGTTCGAATCCATTTGTACCGTAAATGAGAAAGAACGTGGAAGGATTATACGATGTCGGAGCTTCAATTTAAGACATAATTGGTAAATCTGTATAAACTCACATACGGAAAAAGTGCATTTCAAACAGAAGCTATAGCTGTACCATAAGTTAGAGTGTATATAGGCAATGGACGCCACACGAGCCATATACAGAAGCCAAAGTGTGTTACCAATTGCCATATGACCCAATAGGCGCAAACCCGAATCGAGGATTGCATGCAGTAAATGTTTTGACGCAACAGTAAATAATGAAATTGAGTAGTCGCAACAGCAAGTTCGTTAAGACTACCGAAGAAAGAATACGAATTTCTCAACAAGTTCCAGAAAATTCAAACAAAACGAAACTCGTCCTTCGATTAAATGGATAATATGGAGCAAAAATTCTCAGCTAGTTAGCAGAAATTTATGCAGTTTATCAAACGTTCTAGAAAGACAAGAAACAAATCTACCACTACAAGGGCTCTGAGAAAGGTGCTACGTTGTAATTTAGTGTCCATTCATTTTTGATAAAAGTATGCATTTTCTATAGAATAGTATTTTGTGGCAAAGCCATCTAGTATTAAATTATAGGATATAATATTAAATAAAAGATGAAGAAATAAACCTGTAAAGTATAAGGTTTAAATTCTAAACGAATAGAACATCTGCATGGGTGAAAAGCCATAAAACTGCAAGGCTAGTCACCACCAAAAAATCGTATAACCATACATAAAAATAAAAATGAAAAACTTCGTTGTTCGCCTGCCTGCATTAAGTTTATGCGATTTTTTGCTGGTGACTAACCTTGCATATTTGAATTTGCAGTTTTATGGCTTTTCATGCATGTAGGTATTCTATTCATTTAGAACTTAAGCCTTACACTTTATAGGATCATCTCTTCATCTTTCATTTTGTACAGAATAAATTTTATTATATTAAGGATTGTGTTTAATAATAGTATAATGTGTTGCCTATCATCAAACTTCAGCGCCAATTTTAATATCCAATAGCACGTTGTCTAGCGAATTTTATTACAGTCTTGCCTTATTTCGCTAGTTGAATGATACCAACAATATCTGGTGTTTTGGTAAGAAATCACTATAAGTCAATTGTAGTACCTCTTACCACACTTTTCGGAACAATAAGATTATTATTTAGCCTACTATATTTTTGATTTATAGAAATTAATTTCCTTCTGTTTTGTTTTGAAGTCTCTTTCTATTGTGTTCTCTTGGCTTTCTGATTTCTAGTTATGCCGAATTCATACCACTATTGTTGTATTTCCGCTCTTCTAGGTTGTGCTCTACGCAAACTATCGGGGACAGCTTCAGAAAATTACTTCTATATGGTTAAGGCCCAAATAGTCTCGTCCATCAACTTCTGTATATTAGCTGCTGGTACGCCGATTCCCGATACCGTATCGAGGAAGGTTCTAGTATTTTCGAAACCACCAGTACTAAAGGTACTTGAGTTGCTCATTTATACTTACTTATCAACTCAACAAATTTAGATCATGTATATTAATACATGCAGGGTCAAAACCATTAATGGCTACCATCAAATGATGAAATTAATGAAGAAGTAACTCAATTCAATTGCATTAATTACCAAGAAAGTTATCAAGAACTTCCCAAATGTATAGTTTATGTGCCAATAAATTATTTTCATTAATTAAAGTATACATGAAAACACTCTAAGATTATTTCAAATTAGAATTTATAAATAATCTAAACTTTACCCCAAAACACTGTTTACTTATAGATAAGTTGTATTTATTATATCGATTAAATTAACAATTGAACTTGGTGTAAAAGATAAATTCTATATCCGTTTAATCTTTATTTTGAACTTTGACCAATACATACTTTTTACAAAAATAAGATCCGTCGACCTATGCAGCAGCTTAGAGAAGTGTTGATTACCTTAGTTTGGCAGTGTGAGCAATTTAAAGTAAATTACTATATTGCGTGTTAAAATTACTCAATTATTAGGTTTTAGAATTTATAGGTAACCAAACTGTTCTCGCCTTTATTATTGATAATCAGCCGGATGGATAAACTCCTTTATGTTCGGACAATGAATGTACTGTACCAATAAATCTTACCCGTAGGTAATCTAATTTTACTTTCCTTTAATATTTACTTATAAATTTATGGGCCAAACCAAAAATTTATTTCTATTTACGACCTTTAATTATATACCTGATAACTAGCAAGCATAATGGGTTCAATGCATTTACTAAATTTCAAATTTAAAACACATACATACACACATACATGCCCGAATGCACGCATGCATGAACGCGTGCGCGTACGCACGCACGCACGCAGGCTCTCCCGCCCGCCCACCCGCCCGCCGGCCGGCTGCACGCCCTCCCCCACACACATACACACACACACACACACACGCGCGCACACGCATACATACATATACAGTGTAGTCCGGATATAGTGAACTTTGAAAATGCATTAAGATTAGTTCACTATATCCGAGGTTCACTATAAGGGAAAATAAAATTTCTCATGTTGATTAAGGTATGTATTTTATATGGTTGCATTACTATTAAAAAACACATTATGTACATATTATAAACTACTTAAGATAG
>JAHWXV010058258.1:0-13531 GCA_024586415.1 Phrixothrix hirtus | reverse complement strand
CATGACAATGCCAGCTCCCACACAGCACGTCGAACAATTGATTATTTGAAGGAGAAAAACATCGAATTTATGTCTCATTGCCCCTATTCACCAGATTTATGGCCTAACGACTTTTTTCTGTCCCCGAATGTCGAACAAAAATGCGTGGACAGCGATTTTCATCTCCTGAAAAGGCCGTTGAAGCATTTCAAAACCACATTTTTGAGATACCAACTTCAGAGTGGAAAAAATGCTTCGAGAAGTGGTTTGAACGCAGTATATAAAACTTAAAGGTGAATATTTTGATAAACAATAAAAGAGTTTGTTCCAAAATATTTGTTTTCTTTCCTAGATTTTGTAACTACTTAAGAGGCAACCCTCGTATGCCATCGTGACGATATGTGTATATGTCCAAATACACATAAATACACTAAACAGTAGTATTTAAAATATAAATTATAGTACTAAAGTAATTAATATAACATCATTAAACAGTTAGGACAATAATATAAAATGAACAATGTAAATAAGTAACTTAGCTATGACAAAAACTCTTCAATTGTGTAATGTACATTATCTTTTAAATACTGTTTTAAATCATTTTAAAAGTTTATCTATTTTTAATTGTCTTAATATTATCCGGAATTGTATTAAAACATTTAATTGAAAAGTATAAAAATGATTTTTCAAATTTTCTTGATTTAGCGAAGTTTGGAATAATATTAACATCACAAGTATTATAATTATGAACATTTTTATTAAAGTTAAAGCGATCATAATAAATTATAAAAAATTAAAAACACGCTCAAAAATATATAAATTTGTGGTCGTCATGATACCCAAATTTTTGAAGACTTCTCTACAAGATTCGCGTGACTGTAAATCAGCGATAACCCTAATAGTCCTTTTTCTAATTTTAAAAATACTTGCTAGTTGTGATGACATTCCCCAAAATAAAATTCCATATAGTAGATGAGATTCAAAATATGTATGATACACTTTTAATAAGATACTAAGGTTACTAATTAATTTAAT
Source organism: Phrixothrix hirtus (assembly GCA_024586415.1). Taxonomy (NCBI): domain Eukaryota; kingdom Metazoa; phylum Arthropoda; class Insecta; order Coleoptera; family Phengodidae; genus Phrixothrix; species Phrixothrix hirtus. The sequence continues at coordinate 12,517 of JAHWXV010058258.1, read as the reverse complement.
ATGTCTGAGTGCATATGTAGCTTTACAAAGCTTTGATTTTAGAAATATAATATGATTTTGCTAGGATGTCTGAATTTATCATAACTCCCAAAATTGTAGCATTACTTACTACATTTAACTTAAAATTATCGTGTTCATTATTAATATTGTAATTTATTGAAGTTACATATATCATACAAAAATAATAAAACACTAGTTTTTTCTATTTTAATTAATAGTTTATTAATATTACACCAATTTTTAACTATGTTAATTGCATTTTGAATATCTTTTATTAATGAAGATAAATCATCATTAACAACACAAATACAAGTATCATCAAGGTAAATTGTAATAGGATGAGAAATATACGAAGGTAAATCATTAATGTAAATAATAAATAGCAAAGGGCCCAATATGATGGAGTCTTGTGAAATACCACAGGTAACATCAACAATGTCCGATTTAATTGTTACAGAATAATTCAAATTATTATTATAATTTATTGCAACCATTTGTTGGCGATTAGTTATATACGATTGCATTAGAGAGAGGGTTTTCTTACGGATGTTCTAATTTAATTAAGAGTAATCTATGATTAAATAATCAAATCTTGCATAAAAAGTTTTAAATGTGTTTGCCACCAAATGTAAAATTTAGTTTCCATATGTTCACTGCGTGTGAAATTGTTGCACTCTGCATGCTTATTTAATTAATTAACAAGTTTTAATCGTGGATTATCTATATACTCGTATAAATTTATCTATCTTTCAATAGAAGTCACAATTACCTCAATGTTAATTTACTTACAATGACGATATTATCTGTACTTGCTACGCTTTTTCTATTATTTCCAAACCAATAAATAGATTAAACTGTGTCAACGATAAACAATATATTTGAATATGAATATATGAAATTATTTTTAAAGTTGTTTTTAAGTTACAAATTTATAAAATTAATTTCTAATGATGTTACAATTAGTTATTAAGGAATTCATGTCGCGTTATATTTATGTGACATGAAACACTTTTCATTTTAAACATTTGCTAAATCAATTTACCATCCGATGTGAGCAAAACTGCATAGGTAGCTAAAATTAAAAGTTAAAGAAATGTTCAATAAGGCAGAGAAACCCGTAAAAACACCAATTTCTGAAAACTTAGAGCACTGGGCTAAGGCAGAAATATGTATTCTGTCCACAAACGACCTACTTTAAGTAGGTACAAGATACCTAAAACTGACAGTTTTTGAATTGACAAAATTGCGCTATACGTCTTAAACGTGATTCTATTTGGTCCGTCAAGTCAAAAATATTTTTGTACAATATTAGAAGATTTGTATATGAGCACCATTATCGCCACGACAAAAATAATACCAATATCCATTTTCAGTCTACACTGTGGAAAGAACATGTGAAGTAACATTTGCAATTATTTGTATTATTGTTTCCTTATTCTTTTAATAACACATAAGGGGCCAGCTCGTTGCTTCTTGTAGTATATGGGATGGGTCCATTTATGTCAATCCAACACTCTAAAAATTGACGATTTAGTTCACCTTGCACATAATTATTAAAGTGGGATGGTGCGCCATCTTGTTGAAATATGACATGAATCCTAGTACCTTCCACCTCCGCTTGCTCAGTTTAAAGGGGCAGAAAATCACCTAGGGTGTCCAGATATACTGTGGATTTGATATTGGTTTCAGCAACGAGGAAGAACCTAAAAATCTTGCTACAAATCAGGAAGTACTTAATATTGACCTTAAGGGAATCTCAAATGTGTTTTGTATGGCATATGGATTTGTAGAGTTCCAAATTTGACAATTGTGTCAATTTGCACATCCGCTGACGTGAAATACTGCCTTATCAAAGTAAAGGATGTTTTCTAAGATTCTGCTTCAGCGTCAATTCTTTTTAGTATGATTATATTAAACTCAGTCGCTCAGCTTGCAGTTTGATTGCACCAAAAGCTTCAATTCTATAAGCACGTAATTTTAATGTCTTTTGGATGACGCCATACATAGTCGATTTTAGAAGATTTATTTGTTGACTACGGCGTAGGTTGCACTATTGAGTACTACGAATGGAGGACTGTCGGATTCCTCCCACATCTTCTTCTCATGTTTTTCCTGCTAGTTTTCCTTTCTGGAGAATACCGGTCTACTTAAACTATTAGTACCATCACCGTATATTGTTCTCATTTGATAGATTTCTTTTGTAATCTCAGCTGAATCGCCGTTATATCAGAGTCATGAATTTGTTCTCCGCCAACAATAAGACACATGTATCTTTTCCCGTGCGGCAAACATTGCAGGGCAACACAACAACACTTCTGCAATTACTACACCTATTTCGGGATATAACAAAAATTAGATCGATTTGACAACAATAAAATTATGGCAAAAGCAACAATGGCAATGGCAAAATAATAAATGAACACGGAGACTTTTTGAGTTGCTGAATCAAATAAAATCAGCCTCAATACATTTGGCATAAAGCATACTCCAAAGTTATCCTATAAATACACACCATTAATTCGCGGTAACACTAACACTGCATACCATTTTGGAATATTTTCCCTGATTCACTTGTTATGACAATTACTGTTTAGAACTTCACTTGTGGGAAATGTTCATTCCAGGTTGTTTGTATTGGAATAATGGAGACAGTTGATCAGTCACCGATTGATTGAAATCTGGGATTACTTCATCACTGCTATGTTGTCTACTTAAAATTACCTTCAACGGAATTCTGTTTGTCACGGCTTAATTATAAACTTGATATAGGAAGCTTCCGAAAGACTAACACTTTAATCGTACACTCATCTAGGGATAGCAAAAAGACATGACATTTAGATGCGTTATCAGGACAACTTCCTTGATCGGTTTGTTTAAGCAATGACAATTATTTAGTTTGAACAATGTTTGTTGCACTTTGTATAAAGTACGTTAAGGTTTGCATATTTATATTCCTTCATCCCAAAATTTCAGCTAATATGAACGTGTCATTTTAAATATTCTTAAGATGATCGCTGTCTGTTTAATTGAATTTAGGGAACGATTTCTTGTTTCCGCACTAATACTAATTTACTGAAATGTGTAACAAAACATATTTAAACTTGTAAGTATATATTTTCAATAGCGTCGACCTTTAACATAGCAAGCATTTCTTTATATACACCTGGTACGTATAAATAATCAGTAGGTATCAATAATTTTTTAGCTAAGTGTCTTGCTATTTTGCACGAATTGCATAAAATTACAATTATCCCAATGCGGTTATTTTTGTTTCTAAAGTAACTCAGTTATAACTACCATATTTATTTACGTAATAGTGTAATATAGTATTTCAATTTTAAAAATATAATTCTTTACGGATTTAAGCTCAATGCGGTTTCACTGATTACAAAAATAATTTGAATTCCCGTGTCATTATAATTAATAGAATATAACTAATCTATTAAAAATAGTAAAAAGTACAATATCGTCCAATTAATTATAGTGTAAAAACATGTTTACGTTGCAGTTATCTATGAAATGATTAAACTTTTAGCATAGCAACTAAATTTTGTCAAGTCAGACAAATGAGCTCGGCGGCCTTATTAAAAAAGAAACTTTTAATTAATATTGCTTTTGTTTCTGGTTCAATGCTCAAGCTGTGCTAATGAATTTACAGTATGAATATTTGTTCGAATAAAAATTACTTTGTTCCTATAACTCTCAATTTTATTTTCTGGTCGTTATATCTCACGTGTATTTACAATCGATTCATCTTGTGAAATAAACTCTAAGCACGTCTCCAACTACAATCTTTTGTTGTAGTGGTTGCAAAAAGCTGTAATTTAAGAATTTCTAGATTTGATTCGTTTTTTAAAATAATCGAGCGTAGCCTTTGGAAATATTCATGGAACAGATGAAATTGTTGTATGAGATACTATATATTCTGTCTCACAATATTTGATGTAAATCGATATTATCATTTTACGTTCTTAATTACCTTTCCATTGCTGTTTTAGCTGACACTTCCAATTTATGTCTAACGATTTTAAATTTTTTTTACATTTACCATGGTGTGTATCATATATAAAATATAAATATATACGTACCTGCAACAGAAATTACTCTTTTGTAAATTGAATGAAAGGACTAAATGTAGTGTGAAATTTGAAAATGAAGATTCGGTAAAATGAATATAATTTATTTGAATTAACTTAACAAAGTTTTGCAAGGAGGAAGGGCTTTATTCCAGGATGACTACAGCGCTGTGTAATCATTCGTAATAACAATGCGAATTTTCTCATCACATTTAAAAAAGTTGAAGGGTTGGCAAGAAAATTTGGACTAAATGAATTATATTGGGATGTTAACAAACTAACAACAACAATTTTTGAGAAGCTTTGAAGGAAATTATAAAGAATGTCCCTTCTAATGTTTTATAATGTGGTTATACAAGTTTGAATAAATTAAAGTTCTCTATTACAAAATAATAAATGAAAAATTTAAAATTGTAAAGTGGTTAATATGCATATTACAGCAGAAAATTGAAAATTGGAAAATTTTGGATTTGAATTTTTCTCAATATGTGATTACCAATCTCAGAAATATGAATTTCAACAAAATATAACAAAAAAATTATTAAAAATACTAAAAAAAATGGCAAAGAGTTTTCGCTAATCAGTAAACAAGGATTAAATCTAAGTAATTATAGGAATCTTTTAAATGAATTAGTTCTTGATATAGTTGGTCTAGTGTATAATGATTTCTAATTTTACTTTTTTACATATTTAGCTATATATTTAATAATCTGACATTAAGCATTGCTTCCACAGCATCTGCTTAAAACTGCAAGCTTTATTTAAATTTGATTCAACTGATCACGTCTATAACAACTTAATAACGCTTTTAAGCACGTTATGCGAATGGTTCAAAAATATATTAAACTTTTATTAAATACTAGCCTACTGATTTTAGATATAGAGTAATTGAAAGGCATGTCCCTTAAATATAGTCATATCAAAAGCGGCAATTAACCAAACGTTAATCAACCAAAGCGTCAATCAATCGAAGGACATTGAAAAATTGTCGAGAGAAAAAAGTATCACAGTTTCCATTAGGATGCACTGTTTTGAATGAGTAAAGTGTTTAAGGTAAGGTGTTTAAGAATGTTTCAAATTAGGCATAACTAAAAATATAACTTTTTCACAAGCAAACAATCGTTCAGTACAACCTATGCCGAATATTGTAAATAAATACGTACCTTAATAAATCCGTAATTAAATAGGATATTGCATTTTACGTACTTTTACATTTATCCGTAATTAAAATTGAGTCAACTCATTTAGAAAATTTTTTGATTATCCAAACATTTGATTACTCGAACTAGTCTCGGTTCAAATAGTTCGGATAATTGAAGCTGCATTGTAATTGAACCACCGCATGTAATTTTCAAAACGTTTTGCCTACATACAATTAAGTTCTGGACAACAGATTTGACACCTTTAAGCTTATCTTGGATGTGCTCTAATAGAGACGCATAAACTTTAACATTAGTTAACCCATCTATTGCAGTCTAGTGGGTGTGCCAATGGTGATTCCCAATTAATACGCAGAGCAAAAAAATTAGGGCTAACCATTGCTTATAAAAAAATAAGGCACCAATTAAAGAAATCTTAATCAAAAATAAACATAGTGACTTCGGGCCGCTGTCATGGAGTACTACCAATATTTGGTTAGGTACAATAAAGCAGGATAAAAAATCTGCTGTGAAACAACACACGACTTTCTGTTACGCACATAGATATGCCAGTAGTGTTCATAAATGCTTAGATTATTGTCTACGTTTATTTTGGAAACGATAATTGTGACGGTCGCCCATCCAAGTTACCGGAGAGGCGAAAGGCTGCTTAGCTCCGGAAATTTTCTCTGATAAATTGCTTCAACGCATTTTTCAGAAAAGCTGTAAAGTTCACGTAAAGGGGCATTAAATACATAACAATCGTAGCACATTTATAAATAAAAGTTATAGCTGTTTTCTAGAAAATCGCAAAAAAACTTAAAAATCTCAAGAATAAGGGGACACTTCTAGTCATTCGATTGTACCTAAATTCTTCATATCTCATGTGCAGAGATAAAAACTTAAATGTACAATTTCATTCATATATCATATTTAGTTTTTGAGATATGTTGTTCGCAATTAATACACCAAGTACTTCCGTATACTCGACTTTCGAAAATTTATTAGAAATATAGCTTGATTCATGTAAAACGGAATGAACTAGCCAAGAAATTTACTAAGTTTTAAAAAAATCAGAAAATTCAGAAAATATCTAAAAATGACAGAAATAAAGTGGAACTTCCAGTTATTCGATTTTAACCAAATTCTTGACTTGGCATACTAATGTAGTTGCGGCCACAAATATAGATTTTCATTTAGCTCGGACTTTCAATTTCATAGTTATTTTATTTTAAGTTAACGGTGTAGGTACTTCCGGTTACTCAATTTACGGAAAAGTTTTTAAGAAACGGCCTAAACTACATAAAAGGAAATTAAATGGGTAAGAAACGAAATAAGTTTTAAAAATATCATTATAGCCTATTTTGAGAAAATCGCGAAAAACCGAAAATTTAGAAAATATCTAAAAATAACAGTACTTCCAGGTATTCGATTCTAACAAAATTCTTGATTTGGCATAAAAAGGTAGTTAGAATTTCATACAAATTTTTGTTTATTTAGGACTATCAGTTTCATAGTTATTTTAGTCATAGTTAAGGGTAAGACTACATCCGGTTACTCATTTTACGGACATTTTTTTGAGAAATTGTTTTAATTATATGAAAGGGCATTAAATCTCTAATAAATGTAATATATTTAAAAAAAATCGTTACAGCCGATTTCAAGAAGATCGCGAGAAACCAAAAAATGACATGAGTAAAGTGGCACTTCCGGTTATTGGATTTTAGTGAAATTGTTACAAACGCGTGTGAAGCTGGATACAAACTTAAATGTAAAGTTTCGTTTATCTACTACTTTTAGTTTTCGAGATATTTTGTTCACACGAACACACACACGCGCACGCGCGCACACACAAACACGCACACACACAAACACACACGCACATACAAACACACATACACACAAACACACACACACACACACACACACACAAACACACACACACACACAAACACACACACACAAACACACACACACAAACACACACACCGCACAAACACACACACAAAGACACACACACGCACACAAAGACACACACACACACACACACAGATGTACACACACACACACACACAGACAATTTTTATAAACGTGATTTTTGGAATGAGGGTCCCAAAAACGTATATTTTCACTAAAATATACTATATTTCATATAGGTAAGGGAAAGAAAAGAGGGGCGCTTAAGAACGGGCTCGGCCTTCTACTGATAATAAACGTTAACTTGGTAACTATACCAAACAGCTAATTTTATTACGAAAACGTAATTCAAATTAAATAAACTATGCTACCAAATTGATAAATTTAATGGTGAAGCCTAAATATGAAATCTAGCGGGACTAATTTCAAATGTAATCAAAATAACTTGCTTAAATCATGTCTCAACTTAAGATAGTACGAAGTTTACGCGATTTGTATAAACTGCTTTCATAATTCATTTTAGGGAAAAAAGTTGCTGACATCCTAGGACCGAATAGTTCGTAGTTAAAAAATTGTGAGACACCCTTATAGATGACTGTAAAAATAGTTACAAAAAGTATCTGTTAATTATATATCATACATAATAGATCAGTCTTACAATATACATTGGCAGCAAACAAGGTACACGATTTTTTTTCCTTTAATTTGTTCTTAACAAGAATAGGCGGACGAATACCAACGAAACGCAAAATATAAACTTTTAATTTCCGTTAGAATCACAATCAAATTCGATTAGCGAAAAACACCATACATAAAAATATTGCATAAATACACAATTGTTAGTATTTTTATACGTTATACCAAAAAGGAGTGAATGGTAGAATCAATTTTTAATTTACATTATATATTTGAATATAATTCGTTTTTTTTGATTTTTGTAAATCAAATGTTATTGGTCATATTTTTGATTGTACTTCCTTATTATTTAGAAGCAGAATTACCACTAGCTTCATGAGACTTTACTAGTCTGGATATTTCAAATTCAGTGCTGCCAAGCACATTAGCACATTAGTTTGTCCTAATTATAGGCGCTGGTCTTCTTGAGCCAACTCTAAAAGAATAGTCTAGTGAATACAAACCAAGGTGCATCGTGGTTTGTTATTGCACAAATAGAAAACAACAAATTGGTAAAAAATCTTTAATTAACATTCTCAATTACAATAAAACTAAATAAGTAATAAGGTCTTAATACAGTTGTTATTAAGCTTGCTGTTTTACCCGATATCTAGTTATAATGAGACAGCCGAAGATCCAATAATTTAAATTATCTTCGATAGGGTTCCTCTAACAGAATTAACCACATTATCTAATGATAACTCAAATAGGTAATCCAAACAATCAGCTCAAGGTAAATTTGTTACGTAACTCGAATAATTTTAGTTTAGCTAACCAAAACTGTCCTTAAGAACAATTAACACTTTTTTTTATATCAAATTAGATTATATATAGGAATATTAATTAATATTTACGATACTACACAAGTTACTAGAATGAACGGATTCCATTAATATAATATGGTGTAATATCTCAAATTAATGTGACAAGAAATCATTTAGAGATCGAAAAGATAATATCCACTTAGATTATTTGCAGTTGGTAAGATAATAAAATGAGGTCGATTTTAAAGTGATTAAAATTGTGAGTAATACAACGATCGATCGTTCATTTACGTTGATAGGTAATTTTAATTAAAATAAATGGTACCTTTAGGATCACAATATCCGCAACATTTTGTTATAGCCAGTTATGTACGTTCGCTTTGGTAGATGCCTGTCTAATTTTTTTACTTAAGGTATCAATAATACTCCCTAGAAAATTCGTTACCGGCCACAATTAGAAAAAAGCTACCACCATCGTTTTCAATCCAAATAAAGCTCAATTTTTACTGGATCGATCTAGGAATAGAGCTTAGCCCAATAAGAACATAGTTGCTTCTGTTTAACCTTGCTTTTTGTTTATTATAATCAATTCTTATTATTCATATCTAACACTAAACAATCATTTTCTATATTACTTAATAAATTGTAACAAATACATTCTCGAAACAATTTAGAATATTAATTAAATTGATTGCCCACTAAAGCAACAGATTTCTTCTTTCGGGTCATAAGCAAGTTGAATCAATAAAAATTCGTTACCACGCACTTTACCTTTCAAGGCGCCACCTATTTGTTAAATGAGTAAACTAAACGCGTTGCTGTCACGTTTATTTTGAAAATGGGACATAGTCGCGTTTCTAAAGTTACGGCAACCAAGTAAAAGAATATGTTGAATTGAAATTTTAATACTAAACTATATAAACTCAAACGAATTGAATTATGAATAAATAGACAATTGCATGTAACGTGGTAGCGTTACGTATTTCTATGACTATGAACAGTTTGGAGCTAGGTGATTAAGCGCGAACTTTGTTTAGAGGATTTTTAGCTCAAACAGAAATCTCTAGATAAGTCATGCACGTATGCCATTTAATGACAGTTTTGGGCGCTAAGTTATTCTTGACGAAGATCCTGCTTAGAATATGTTCTAAGCAAAGTCTGCGAATTCCGCTCTTAGAAATTATGTTCAATTTTTATGCCTCTACCTTCCTGTTAAATTTAATAATTTAACCACAAATTTGCTGCTACACTTAGCATGTATACATCAAAATACCCATTTTTGCCATACGCCTTTATTAATTATAAAAATTTGATAACAGATAAAATTACATATAATACGAAATACTCTTTGATAAGTTTGGGTTTTTTAGTTCACTTAGTTATGAAGGGTATTGGAGAAAATGATTAAATAATTATAAAGCAGGTAACCTAACCATGCATGAATCAGAAAAATCAACCATTTTCGAGAAAATAGCGATTTTCGCCTCCAGTAGCTGTTGAAAATAAATACATTATTATCATATCCACTTTATTTTAAATTATTTTAATTCTATCAGTTCGAAGTAGTTGCGTGCACTATTTTCTGTTAGCTAAATGGAATATTCTATACCAAGGGACAAAAACGCCTCTTTCAATACCAAGGGAGAGGTTATCTCTGGAGGAATTAAAAGGCACTTAAATCCTAAAGTATATACATTTTTTGCAGTTTCGAATAATTTGAAATCAAAAGCGCCAAGGAAAGTAAAATTGCATGACTTTGATGTAGACATATCATTCAATTTGTCAATATATGCTTCACGACAAATGCTATTTAAACTTTATTTACGAAGCGCTTTATAGTAGCGCTTTCAGTACTATGTAATTACTTCGTAATTTTAATTGGTTAGCTTTTGTTATTACCATGGATTTACTTTGTTTATGCTGGATTGAATTTACTTTATCCCTGTTACGACTAAAGCAAAATTTTAATCGCTTCAGATTAGAAGTATCGTTTAATCATGGAAATGTGTAACTAAATGCATTGGTTCAAGAATCGCAAAAAGTTAATTATTATACTGTACGACTGATATTAAAGATTTAAATTTAGCGGGTTTTCAAAAAGCAAATTTAGAGCGGGACGATTCGATTTATGGACTGTATTTTGGGGCTGTGGTTTATGTCCCATACAAAATTTAAGTAAAGCGAATGACTGTGAGTGCACTTATACAATTTAATCCAATTAAACACAAATGAGCAATTTACAATTTAAGGGAATACCACTAACCTTTCAATTTGATGTTTGCAATCAGGTGAAACTTGGTTTTCAAGAATTTAATTTGGAAAGAAAGGGATGGAACAATACGACTTCAGGTAGACCAAAACACTTGTGACGTGTCTGATAAAATACTAAATTGAGTCTTTAAATTAAATATATGTACGTTGTATATGCACTGCAGAAACTAATAATAAAATATAATATAAGTATAACGATAAATAAATTTGAAGCGATAAATGAGCAACAACCTTCTGTATTGAGAGCGGATCAAATTTTCACTGTTTAAAACGCGCGAATTGGCATTGCAGTTCGCAACGAATGCAACATATGAAATTAAAGGTCACTAGATTGAATTTTTATATACAAAACAAATAAACAAAATTTTATAACTATTTTTTTTAATGCGTGCGCCGATATATACATTCTTCGCCTTCAGCGTTGTGTTAAATGTGTAAGTATGTTCTATTAGCATTAGTTTAAGTCACGTCGTTTTACTAAAATACTAAAGTGACCGATATAGTTTTGATATAAAGCAGTGCCTACGTAAATGCAATAGAAGCACGACACATTTGCAATAAGGATTTTCCCCATCCTTAATTAGCTTTCTATATGGACAGCCAAGAATGATGTCTAAACCTAAGATGAAAAATGAAATTCTGATGATAGTAAATGCAAACCCTAAAACGGATGTAAAACTCATTTCCGTAGAAGTAAGTGTAGGTTGTACTCTTTCTTGGTGAACTGCCTATTTTCAAAATTATCGGTAACGTCCATTGATTACAAATTATTATTCACCCATGTTACCCTAAGCTGGTGATTTTTACGATGAACTGTTAAATACCTGAATTTTACTATTAATTAATAAAAACGGCATTTTGTATCTCCACAATTACTACGTATGGCTCAATTCGAGTTTCTTAGAAATCGTTGAAACAACATCTTAACGCCGTTCCGGTTGTAACGTTTCAGTCCTTACTGAAAGGTATAAGTGGAGTAAAGAACTTGCGTTCTATCTCATGTTAGCTCTTAGTCTAGAGGGGTGGTTCTTCGTGTAGTTTGTACCCCCGCTTCGACGATTCGGGTGGTCGAAGTAACGGTGAAACGGCTTTGTTTAGATGGACGTTGTTTATGCTAAATAACGTCACTCGGACTTCGGTCTCGAAACGAAATTCTAGTTACTGTTCGATTCAGTCATCGGCGGAATTAAAAAGATATGTTATGTTACTAATTTATCGACAAAATAAATTTGCAATTCTAACAATGTAATTAAATAAACCAATTAATATTCATTAACAATGAAATAACTCAAATATATCTGGAACTGAAAATTAAAATCATCCTAAGTTATAAATTAAAATACTAAGGTAGCAAACAAAGTAAATATGAATGTTCGCGTTTGTAAATTGTATCGGAGTTCATATAAGACTCGAGACGGGTCTGTCGTGAATCTGTCCGAAGCTTTGAAGTTGACCTCGGCACAAGTTCCCAGGTCCGCTCACTTTCCGATACTTGTACATGAATTCACGGGATTGCTATGTGCTTTGAGGTCTACACAAACGGGGGTCGCTCCCATGCAGCACTCTCGGCGTAGTTGGCAACGGCGGCGCGTAGTGGTATGTCTTGGGGGTGCACAATCCGAAACAAACGTCTTTACACTACAGCGAATACAAAAACACTGAGAGCACAACTTCA